>RPOG01000692.1:0-15486 GCA_008086565.1 Thalassoma bifasciatum
GACTCCTCTCCAAATGGAACAATGTTTATGGTTGTGGACAAAAAGTTCACTTTTGCTCTCATCACTCCAAATGACTTTGTTCCAGAAGTTTTGAGGCTTGTCTCTGTGCTGTTTGGCGTATTGTAAGCAGGAAACTTTGTGGCATTTGTGTAGAAATGTCTTTCTTCAGCCCATTTTTCCTCAAGTGCCTCCTTATTGTACATCTTGAAAAGAATTTCCGAGAGTCCTGTATTTCAGCTGAAGTTATTTGTGGGTTTTTCTTTGCATCCAGAACAATTTTCCTGTCAGTTGTAGCTGAAATGTTTGTTGGTCTACCTGACCGTGGTTTGGTTTCAACAGAATCCCTCATTTTCCACTTCTTTATTAGAGTTTGAACTCTGCTTATTGGCATCCTCAGTTCCTTGGATATCTTTTTATATCCCTTTGCTGTTTTAAACAGTTGGATTCACTTTTCGAAACTTTTGTTCAGAGTCATCCTGGAAGTTTCTGTTGTCATTATGATTTAAAAAGAGTAAACACAGTTGTTTGTTCATAAATGTCTCCACCAACCTCTAACCATGAGAGACAGAAAAGTTTTTATGTTTTCATTCATATTCTCTGAGAAATGACCAAGAAATAGTAAAAACTGCCAGGGTATGTGAAGTGTTTCTTCTTTCTCTTTCCTCAAAGTGAGAGTTTAAGGTGTGAGCGGCTGCAGGTGGAGATCTTAGAGTCTCAGGTGTCTGTCAGATGAGACTGGTCCACGTTGAATAATTCATCTGCATTAAACACTGAGTCCTGGTCCTGGTTCTGGTTCTGGTTCTGGTGTGAGAAACTTAACTCTCTGTTTCTGTTTTTCTCTGTTTCAGGGTTTTGTTATGTGGAGTTTGATGATTTGGAATCTCTAAAAGAAGCTTTGACATACGATGGCGCTGTGAGTATCCACCAGAGTTTATTTCTGTCCCAACTTTTTAGGCTGTGCAATCAAATCTTTCTTTAAGTTGTGAAAGTGGCAAGAAGGATTGACAAGAAAATTGGCCCAAAAAAACTTGGAAAGCAAAAAAAAGGGAGGAAAATGACCACACAAGACTGAGCAATAAAAATTAGAGTTCAGCAGCATAAATGGTCAGGAGCAAAATAATTTGGCATAAAAAAATGGGAAATTTTGGAAGAATAGCAAAAACTGGTCCAAGACAAGCAAAAAAAAGTGTGAAAATGTCCACAATACTAAGCAAAAAAACCCAAAACAAATTAGTTTTATGTGGCAAAAATGATCAACAGCAAGAAAATTTGGCAAAAAAATTGGAAAAATTTTAGTAAAGTAGCACAAAAAAGTATCCAGAAGTGGGGATAAAGCGAAAAATGATTACAAAAAGAAGCAATATTATCTATTTAAAGTGGCAAAATTGATCAAAATCAAAAAAATTGGCAAAAGAACTGGAACATTTTGGGAAAGTTTAAGTTTTAGTTGCAAAAGTGGTAAGAAGGATTGACAAGAAAATTGGAAAAAGTAGCAAAAATTGGTCTATAAGAGGCAAAAAAGGGAAAAAGGACCGCACAAGACTGAGCAATGAAATTAGATTTTAGCGGCAAAAATGGTCAGGAGTGAATTAATTTGGCAAAAAAGATTGAAAATTTTGGGGATAATAGCAAAAATTGGTTCAATAGAGGGGGGAAAAATGAAAAATGACCACAAGAAGAAGTAATAAAATGAGTTTAAGTGGCAAAAATGATCAAAAGCAAAAAAAAAAATGGTAAAGAAATGGAAAATTTTGGGAATGCAGCAAAAATTGGTCCGAGAGAGGCAAAAAAAGAGGGAAAATTTTCACAAGATTGAGCAAAAAAACTAGGCTTCAGTGGCAAAAATGACCAAAAGCAAGAAAATTTGGCAAAAAATTGGAAAATTTTAGGAGATTAGTGGAAAACTGGTTCAAGAGAGGGGATAAAAGGGGAAACATGACCATAAGAAAAAGAAATAAAATGAGTGTCAGAGGCAAAAATTGATCAAACACCAAAAACAAAAAAAAAAGGCAAAGAAATGGAAAATTTTGGGAAAGCAGCAAAAATTGGTTCAAGGGAGGCAAAAAAAGAGGGAAAATGTTCACAAGACCAAGCAAAAAACTAGCTCTCAGTGGCAAAAATGACCTAAAGCAAGAAAATTTGGGAAAAAATTGAAAAATTTTGGTAAAGTAGCAAAAAAAAAAGTTTAAAAGAGGGAAAACACTGAAAAATGACGAGAAGAAGCAATAAAATGAGTTAAAGTGGCAAAAGTGATCAAAAGCGAGAAAATTGGCAAAAAAAAATGATGTGGAAAATATTGGGTTAGAAATAACATTGATCCAAAAGAGGCAAATAGAGTGAAAATGTCCACAAGAATAAGCATTAGACACTAGTTCTAAAAATGCATAAAAATAATTAAGTATAATAAGTATCTTAATAAGTATCTTCCTCAATAAAATAAATCTAAAAACGGTAAAAAGCAAAACAATTTGGCATAAAAGTGACAAAAGAACTTGTAAAATTGTTGAAAAGTAGCATAAAATTGGTTTAAATTGTGGAAAAATTAGTGAAAAATGACCAAAATAGACAAAAAGCAGTCAGGGGTAGTTAAAAAAAAAATCATCTGTAAATAATGTCAATGTTTATTTCCAAAACTGTGTTTGTTCAATGACACATAAGACTGGAACCTAGAAACAATCGCACAATAAATCACAACTGTCACACATGCCTGAATCTGCGTCTGAGTGACCTCACTGTGACCTTTGACCCCTGCAGTTGTTAGATCAAAGGTCACTGAGGGTGGACATCGCAGAGGGGCGGAGACAAGAGCGAGGAGGCGGCTTCGGCTTCAGGAAAGACGACGGGAGAGGTAACGTATCACCGACCTGCTGAGTGTGGAGCCGCTCTTCATCCTGTCATTGGCTCATCTCAAGCCCCGCCCCCTTTTCCCTCCTTCCTCTCTGATTGGTTGAGACACAGTTTAACCCTTCAGTTAGCCGTTAGCTGTTAGCGCCTCTAACATCTCTGCTCTGATTGGCTGATGGACGACTAACAAGCTCCGCCTCTTCAGTGCTTCCTGCTTCTTCCAAAAGGAGGCGCCGCCACGTCTCCTCTCCTCCCCCCTCCCTCCACCTTTGGTTGTTAAACTCCCCCCTGTCCTCTGCAGGACGAGGAGGTTCTCGAGGAGGTCACAGAGGAGGAGGAGGAGGTGGAGGAGGAGGAGGAGGAGGACGCGACCGCGACGACTACGAACACCAAGGAGGAGGTGCGGTCAAAGAGTTCAGCAGCTCAGGTTGGATGGACCAATCAGAACGCTGCTGCTGCTGAGCTGCAGCCAATCAGAGAACAGAACAGTTTCCTTGAACTAACGCAGCAAAAACTTCAGAACAAACGTTTCAAACTTTACTTTAACACCATCAGTGACGAAAGATAAATCTTCAACACGTTAGCTGTCGACCACAGGGGGGCGCTGTTATCCTGTAGGAAGAATTAGAGCCACTTTATTCTCATACATTTATGACTTTATTCTAATTATTCGATGAGTTTCACACCATAAATCTGTAGCTTTATTATCTTATTTTTACTTTATTTTCATAAATTTATGACTTTATTTAATCTATTCTCATACAAATATGACTTTATTCTATTATTCTTTGACTCTATTCTCGTAAATTATTTACTTTATTCTCTTATTCTGACTTTGTTCTTGCAAATTTATAACTAGAATTTTCTTTAATTTATGACTTTGTTTTCACATATTTATGACTTATTCTTGTTATTCTGAGACTTTATCCCTGAAATTTGAACTTATTCTTGTAAATGTATGACTTATTCTTAATTATCATTAGTCATTCTTGTCAATTCATGACTTTATTTTCATGAATTTATGACTAATTCTTGACTTTATTGACTTTGACTTTATTCTTAAAGTCTAGTCCCAAATAAATAGACGACCCTATAGTTTTAAAGAAGATTTCTCCCCAAAAACATTGCTTAATATTCAGAACAATATGAAAACAATATAAACACTTCAAGTAAGCACTTAAGTCACAGCACCCCCTGTTGGTGGATCATTAGATGAGGGTTTTTTTTTTTTTTTTCTGCCAACAACATTTTTTAGGTTTTAACAGCAGGAAACACTTTCAGTTTTCTGGTTTAAAGAATTTAAAGGACGGTTGGTAACGTTCAGAGAGATTCACATTCTGGGTCATTTTGATGAAACAACAAAGTGAGAAATGTCAGTTAAGTCCAGATTCACAGATCAGGTTTTCCTCTGAGGTTTGGATTCTGAGGAGAGCGAGGAGCTGAAGGAGTCAGACGTTTGTGAATCAGCTGTTTTTATTTGTTTGTAAACAAAGAGCTGATGATCCTCACTGCTCTGACAGAGAGATTCTGATTTGATGCTAAGCTAACTCCACATGCTAAAGACAAACAGGCCTCCACAACTGCTGGACCACACCCCCGTTCCCTTCCCATCATGCCTTTCACCTGGACCATCCCATACTCATCGGTCACCTCACAGGTCGGAGGCTCCGCGGGTCACCTGAGGAGGCGTGTCCCCGCCCACTCACCTGTCTGTGCACCTGTGTGTCTCTGCAGGTTATGATGACTATGCAGGAGGGCGGGGTCGAGGCGGCGGCGGTCGCACCGGCGACAGGAGGGGGGGCGGTCCCGGAGGGGCTCGCTTCCGGGAGGGACGAGGAGGACCGACAGACTTCAGGGAACCGTCTGAAGGTGAGGGACGGGTTTGGGTTTGGGTCGGTCCACGGTTCTGACTCAACGCTTTGAGAGGAAGCTCTGCAGCAATCTGAATATCAGGATTTAAATTATTTTATTGTATAACAGGACTGTAAATATGTTTTTAAACAAACTCATAGTAGAACATGAACAGTTACATTAATTACAGCACAACAACAACAACCCACTACCACTACAACTGGGACTGATTTACACACATTTTAACACTTTTACCTTCTTTTTTTACACTTTAAGTTCATTTTTTGATACTTTCTCACTATTTTCCAGGTTCACTCCCAATTATCTTCACTATTATTGTTGTTTTTGCCCATTTTTTGGCACTTCTCACTGTTTTTTTTACACTTTACAGCCTTTTTTTGAAACACACTGACTATTTTCCAGGTTTGATCCCAACTTAATGCTAATTTTGCTGACTTTGACCATTATAATCACTTTTCACTGCTTTTTGTCACCATTTTTATACTTTCTTTAACTTACTTGCCTATATTTGTTGTTTTTTGGCCTTTTAAGTCACTTTTCACTCGTTTTTTGCCACTTTTGGGCCATTTTTACAACAAACTGACTTTTTCCCAAGGTTAAACCCAACCGTTTCAATCACTTTTCACTGTTTTTTGTAACTTTTTTCACCATTTTTTTTAATACTTTTTGAACGTTTCTCAATAATTTTTGTTGGTATTTGGCCATTTTTGTCATTCTTTACTCTTGTTTACCACTTGTGAAACATTTTTTTCAGGTTTAGTCCCAACTTTTTGCCATTTTTGTTGACTTTGACCATTTTAATCACTTCTCACTGTTTTTTGTAACTTTTGGACCATTTTATGCGACATTTTGAGTATTCCCAGGTTTTATCCCAATTTTAATGCCAATTTTGCTGGGTTTTTTTAAACTTTTACCACCTCAAACCAATTTTTTTTTGCTAATCTTTGCTGTTTTTGCCTTTTTATTAATCACTTTTTCCTCTTTTTTTGCCACTTTTGGACCATTTATGCGACTTTTTCAGTATTTCCAGGTTATGTCCCAATTTAAACGCCAATTTTGTTGCTTTTTTTGGCTATTTTTACTACCTTTAACTAACTTTTATTGCTGCTCTTTGCTGTTTTTGCCTCATTTCTCCACTTGTATAGTTTCTTTTGTAAAGGTAGTTTTTAACAGTTTGTCTCTTTGGTTGAGTAACTCTGGTGTAGAACAGAAAACATCTGCTGTAAAAACTGAAGCTGATATTTAGACACATTCTCACTGTCTGAGAGTAGAATATTGCAACAGGACAGACTGGGAATTTTATTTTGCAGTTAATTGCCCAGTTGTAGTGAAAATCATCCTATAACGTGTCTGTTGGAATTTTCTAGTTTTTCTGACAAAGGTCGAGGGGTCTCCACTCAGTGTGTAACCGCTCCTCGTTTGTTTGTTTGTTTGTTTGTTTGTTTGTGTTTGGGTGCAGAGGAGCGTGCACAGCGGCCTCGGCTGCAGCTGAAGCCTCGGACCGTCTCTGAGCCGCTCAACCAGGTCGCCAACCCAAACTCCGCCATCTTCGGTGGAGCCAAGCCGCGAGAGGAGGTGATCCCTAAGGACAAAGCTTAAGAGACTGAAGGCCACGAGGGCCAGAGGGAGGGGGAGCGGGTGGTCAGGGGGGAGGGAGGGAGGGAGGGAGGGAGGGGGACGAGAGTGAACAGATAGAGAACTTTAACCAGGAAAGTCAAACAAAGAAAGACAGAAAACGCCAACAGGATGAGTTTAAACGGCACAGTTAGCATTCCTTCCTGACTGACAGCAATCGAGCGGACGCCGCCCTCCTCTTCTTCTTCTTCTTCTTCTCCTTCTTCTTCTGCTTCTTCTTCTTCTTCTTCTTCTTCTTCCTGTTTGAGTTCAGTTTGAGCAGAATATTTATTCTTAGTCAGATCAAACGAAGAAACACACTCTGACACTCTGATGGATAATAAATCTGTAACACAAACACAACGAGCAGCTTGTGAATGCATGTCCAAACTTTGGATTTCTCAGCCCCGCCCCCCCCCCCTCACCTCCACCTCTGCTTACTGTGATGTCATACCCGCTTTGTCCTGTAGCCCCGCCCCTTCTCTGCTGCTGGGTCGAAGGTCACCCGCCCATTTATTCGCCAACAGAACGAAGCCCACACGTTAAACCTGTAAAGCTTTTGTTTCTGTATTTGTAGACGTTCAGGTTTAGCCACGCCCCCTCATCCTGATTGGTCGTGAAATATTTTAGCTCTTTTAAATATTTTCTTCTTTGCTGTTGCTTATTTAAGACTCACTTTCATAACCTGTACAGAAAAGACCTCTTATTGGTTGATTCGATCAGCATGTCCTCTTAAGTGGGTGGGGCTTAGCCGCTTCCTGGACAGGCTCCGCCCACCCACAGGTGTGAGCAGCTTTGTTTGTTTCCTAATGGTTGAAACTGAGCTCTGATTCTGCTCCCATGATGCACCTCTGGTAGTATAATCTGTGTAATTAAACCTGTGAAGTCGACCAATCAGAGAGCGTGTGAGGACATCAGTTTCGAGTCCTCTGATTGGTTCTCTTTCCGATTTTAAATCCTAAACCCTCCAATCAGAGTAAGAGCTGAGATGGAGTGTCCTGTTAAGAAGAGAGACTAACCAGCAGTCAGTCACTGTGCAAACGACACTTACAGAAGTAGGCAAAAAGCGACAAAAAATAACCTGCAGGTCTTTGCCACTCCTCTTCACTTTCTCACCACTGCTTGACTTTCTTCCTCCACTTCTTTTAGGGGGTCTCACAAAGACAAAAAATTAGAGAAGGAGCAAAGGAAATGAGTAGAAAAGCAAGAAAAGAAAGGGTAGAAGCAGAGGCCCCGAGGGAACTACTTGATTGACAGTGCAAAAAATAGTCGCTGACAAAAGTGGAAACTAATGGTGTGGCTGTCTTTTATAAGTACTTCCTTTTTCTTCCCTACTTTCTCCCTCCTTTTTCTACTTGAATTCCCTCCTTTTCTTTCTGTCCCGCTCTTTACTTTTTCTTCCCTGTTTTGCTTAATTTGAAGTTTTCCCTCTCTTCTCCCTCCTGTTTTCTTCACCTCTTCCTGTTCTCCACCTCTTCCCTTCTTCCATCTGTCTTTGTTTGCAGCCCTGATTCATTTAAACAGCAGCCACACTCCTGACCAGAGGGTGGCGCTAACACGTGGTGTCGCCAACAGTAAAGAAGAAACTTAAAGGTTTTTGTGCAAAAAAAAAAAAAAAAAAAAAAAAAAAAAACATCCACACATTTTTGTAAAATTCTGACCTGCAAAGTCGAAAAGTTCCATGAAGTTCTTTGAGTTTGTGCTTGAACTTTGATTTTGACGTCATCGGTTTCCCGCTCTCGTACCTGTAGAAGGTGAACACCTGGTCCAGGTGAGCTCATTGTGGATCAGGTGATGGGTGTTGAAACCTTCACTGGGGGGTTTTGGCTCGTCCGTGTCGCTGATAAACAGTTTGATTTGCTTCACTGTACTATAGAATAAAAACGGCTGTTTTAACTTTTTTTGTTGTTAAATTTTTCCTACACTGTTTATGGCAATAAAACTATCATCATCATCATCATCATCGTTGTTGTCACACGTCAGCAGAATGTGTTTGATTTCAGGGCGGGGGGACATTTGTTTCTTTTCTTCATAATGAAAGAATAAACAATAAAGCTCGTTCTCAAACGCCTCTTCTTTCTCTCACTGCGGACGAGTTTTTTTTACCGCAACAGCTCAGTCATGTTTCCATTCGAGTCAATGTGTCAACTCACACTGGATCTGCTCCGTGTCTGGTCCAGCTCCGTGTCTGGTCCTGCTCCGTGTCTGGTCCTGCTCCGTGTCTGGTCCGGCTCTGTGTCTGGTCCAGCTCCGTGTCTGGTCCGGCAGGTTTAAGTTAATATTCAGTAATCCTATTTCTGCCGGATTGTGACGCATTAATTCAGCGTAGGGAAAGTCAAGCGGTACGTTAGTTCCCCGAAACAGCTCCCGCAACAGCTCAGTCATGTTTCCATTCGAGTCAATGTGTCAACTCACACTGGATCTGCGCCGTGTCTGGTCCGGCCCCGTGTCTGGTCCGGCTCCGTGTCTGGTCCAGCTCCGAGTCTGGTCCAGCTCCTTGTCTGGTCCGGCTCCGTGTCTGGTCCGGCAGGTTGCAGTTAATACTCAGTAATCCTATTTCTGCCGGAGCTGTGACGCATTTATTCAGCGAAGGGAAAATCAAGCGGTACATTAGTTCCCCGAAACAGCTCCCGTAACAGCTCAGTCATGTTTCCATTCTAGTCAATGTGTCAACTCACACTGGATCTGCTCCGTGTCTGGTCCGGCTCCATGTCTGGTCCGGCTCAGAGTCTGGTCCGGCTCCGTGTCTGGTCCGGCTCCGAGTCTGGTCCAGCTCCTTGTCTGGTCCGGCTCCATGTCTGGTCCGGCAGGTTGCAGTTAATAATCAGTAATCCTATTTCTGCCGGAGCTGTGACGCATTAATTCAGCGAAGGGAAAATCAAGCGGTACGTTAGTTCCCCGAAACAGCTCCCGTAACAGCTCAGTCATGTTTCCATTCTAGTCAATGTGTCAACTCACACTGGATCTGCTCCGTGTCTGGTCCGGCCCCGTGTCTGGTCCGGCTCAGAGTCTGATCCGGCTCCGTGCCTGGTCCAGCTCCTTGTCTGGTCTGGCTCCGTGTCTGGTCCGGCTCAGAGTCTGGTCCGGCTCCGAGTCTGGTCCAGCTCCTTGTCTGGTCTGGCTTCGTGTCTGGTCCGGCTTCGTGTCTGGTCCAGCTCCTTGTCAGGTCCGGCTCCTTGTCTGGTCCGGCTCCTTGTCTGGTCCGGCAGGTTGCGGTTAATACTCAGTAATCCTATTTCTGCCGGATTGTGACGCATTAATTCAGCGTAGGGTAGATCAAGCGGTACATTAGTTCCCCGAAACCATGTTAAAAGAGCCTGTGACTTTCAAAATTTAACCCTCTGTGTCAAAATTAGATCAAAATTTATCCACGACAAAAAACGTACGGAATGAACGTAGCCAGATCAGGAGTCGACAGGTTTGAGGTTTTTCAGCCCAACATGACTGAAGAGAGACTCGTCAATGGAAGCGCTGAAACTCCTCTGTGACTCCAGCTGTCGGTCGGTCTTGCAGTTTGCCGGACCGAACACGCAACGGAGCAAAGTCGGATCACAGACGCATCGGGTGTATTTCAGGCTTTAGTGGCCGTTAACACAACATCGGTTTTAAGGCTCATTCATGCTCCACGTTAAAAATAAATGGATGGAAGTCGCCTTCTGTCTGTACTCTGTGTTCATTTCGTCTGTTTTTCTGCACGTTTCCCCGAAGTTTACGGAAACAGACCATTGTTGTTGTTACTGGCTGATACTGTAGCTCTGGTGAGACAAGAGGTAGAAAAATCATTCTTTATATCATTGAAATTGTAAGGTATTAAAGTCAAAATTTATAGATAAAACTTAAATATTTACATATAATGTTGACATTGTGGAAAATAAAGTAGAAATTTTATGATAAGGGGTGAAAAAAAAAATTGATATTAAACATGAAAATTGTAAAATAATGAAATTCAAATTTGAGAGAAAGTCAAAATGTTGAATTTCATTTTTAACTTTTTTAGGTAAAATGTTGGAATTTTGAAAATGAATCTTAATTTTGAGAAAGTCAAAATTATGAGATAGTGATCAAATTTTTGAGATTATTATCCCAAAAATTTGAGGGAAAAAAGTTGTTTTGACTTTTCTTAAAATTTCAACTGAGTATGGGCAAAAAAAAAAAATAAAAATCACACCACAATCAGTTTTTTTTTTCTACAGATCTAAGTGGTATAAATGTACGGGCCCCTAAAGGGACAAGAAAAGGTAAAAAAATAATAATAATAATTTCACGTGCGCACGTAAAACTTTCCTACTCGAAAGTTTTAAGTGCGCACATCACCTGAAACTTTTAGGTGAGCACCAGAAAAGGTTTCAGGTGAGCATGTGAAATTTTTTTTTTTTTTTACCTTTTCTTGTCCCTTTTGGGGCTCCGTATAAATGGGTTAATACATGTTTTTTTGTGTTTTCATTAAAGAAAATGTTTCATTCAAACAGTAAAGGAGTGTTTTAAATAAATGTTTGGGTTATGAAGCTACACTTTAGGGAGGTTTAGAGCAGGGGTTCCCAAACTTTTCTGCCTGTGACCCCCAAAATAGCAGCGTTAGGGACTGGTGACCCCCTGCTGTGGCACAACACTAATGGGACAATCCAAAAACAGACAAAACCCTCCCTGAGGATACTTAATTTAACTGATCGATAGAAAATTTACTGACTAATGTTCACTTTGCTGAGTTCACGGCATCAAACTTGAACAAAGAAATGTGAAAAACAGATAAAAAATTTTCTGTTTGCATAATTTTATATTATCTTTCACCCCAATTTTTGCTTTTATTCTCAAAATAATGGATAAAATGTTCATGAATTTTTCATAGTTTTTGATTTTGGGACACATTCCACGACCCCCTATCAATGTCTTGCGACCCCCCAAAGGGTCCCGACCCCCACTTTGGGAACCACTGGTTTAGAAGATAATCATATGGAGCCCTTAAAGGGACAAGAAAAGGCAAAAAAAAAAAAATTAATTTCACGTGTGCACTTGAAACTTTTACATGTTCACTAGAAACTTTTACATGCTCACCTTTTCTGGTGCTCACCTAAAAGTTTTAGGTGACATTTTGTGAACATCCAACAATAACCACAGAGCTGGTCAGATGTTTGAAGCTGTTCCTCTACAAAAATCAAACACACGATCCAAAGCAGTGAATTCTTTACGTGGAAACAGACGTGGTGGCACAGGTGATGATACGCACGCACTAACTCTTGTATTGTTATTTTGTAGAGAAGAAAACTGTCAGGTGTGAATCTGAAGCATTTCTGGTGCGCACTATGGTTTCAGGTGAGCACCTAAAAGTTTCTAGTGAGCACGTGAAAGTTTCTACTGAACATGTAAAAGTTTCTAGTGAACACGTAAAAGTTTCTAGTGAGCATGTAAAAGTTTCTAGTGAACATGTAAAAGTTTCTAGTGAACATGTAAAAGTTTCTAGTGAGCATGTAAAAGTTTCTAGTGAGCAAGTAAAAGTTTCTAGTGAGCACGTAAAAGTTTCTAGTGAGCACGTAAAAGTTTCTAGTGAGCATGTAAAAGTTTCTAGTGAGCACGTAAAAGTTTCTAGTGAGCATGTAAAACAGGGGTGTCCAAACTATTTCCCAAAAGGGCCGTATTGGAAACTGTGAAAATGACCAGCGACTCTTATGGAAATGTTTACTAACAGTAAAAGGTACAAATGAGCGCTCTCTGGGAAAAGTATTTCTTTTTAGTGGTTTCTGAAAAAAAGAAAAAGAAAGAGAAAAAATGTCAAACATGCTTGTGCTGTTATTGCAGACCTTGAGATAAAACCAAACCTGGGAAAAATATGTAACAGTTTTATGGTGGGATCAGGATCTGGACTTAATCACGTTTATACGACAATTATTTTGTGTAAAATTTGGGGACTAGGACGTAAGACTTGGTAAAATACGAAGTAGAAAACAGACAAAAATACTGGTAAAATATAGAAATTAAGTCAAAAAACCAGGAGGGGACACAAAAAAAAAAAAAAAATAAATTCCAAACAACTCATGAAACACATTTTGCATCACGCCAAATGCAGTTAAATGTCAGCTGTAAAAGTTGTTGAGTTTTTGCAGATTGTACAGAGCTTTAGCTTTATAAAGTTGCCTATGCACAGTCCAAATCTTTGTGAAACGTTACCAGATATAGTAAGATTTATTTCAAGCACTTGATAGAAACTGTAAATGTAAACAGTTAGAAACATGATTAATTTAAGTGACAAACTAACACATGGTAAGATGAGAGCTGGGGGCCGCTTGAAAAGAGACGGCGGGCCACAATTGGCCCCCGGGCCGTAGTTTGGACACCCCTGATGTAAAAGTTTCTAGTGAGCACGTAAAAGTTTCTAGTGAGCATGTTAAAGTTTCTAGTGAGTATGTAAAAGTTTCTAGTGAGTATGTAAAAGTTTCTAGTGAGTATGTAAAAGTTTCAAGTGCGCATGCGAAAGTTTTTTTTGTGTTTTTTTTAACCTTGGATCATTATTTTTTTTACCTTTTCTTGTCCCTTTAGGGGCTCCGTACTAAAGGAGTGTTTTAAATAAATGTTTGGGTTATGAAGCTACACTTTGGGGAGGTTTAGAACAGGGGTTCCCAAACTTTTCCGCCTGGGACCCCCAAAATGACAGCACTGGAGACTGGCGACCCCCTGCTGTGGTCTAACACTAATGGACTGATCCAAAAACAGACAAAAAAAAACAATGAAAAACCCCAAGGATACTTAATTTAACTCATCAGTAGAAAATTAACCGACCGTTCACTGCATCAAACTTCAACAAAGAAATGTGAAAAACTGATAAAACATTTTCTGTTTGCATAATTTTAGATTATCTTTAACCCTTTTTTGCTTTTATTCTTATGGTGATAGATAAAATGTGGAATTGTTCATAGTTTTTGATTTTGGGACACATTCCACGACCCCGCATCAATGTCTCGCGACCCCCCAAAGGGTCCTGACCCCCACTTTGGGAACCACTGGTTTAGAAGATAATCATACTAAGATTTACTCTTAATTTATTGAGATGCACCTGTGTGAGAACAGTGAGTCTGAACCTACAGGTGTGAATTTTTTTTTTTTTTTTTTTTTTNTTTTTAATTTCCATTTACAATAACTGACATTCAATTTTTAGAGTTTAATTACTGTGGATACTTGTCAGGACGGTTGCACCACCTGACATTTTGGGGGTTTGAGGAACCAAAACACAAAAAAACATGTTATATTTTAATAGTTTAAAGATGTGTTCAAATAACACAGGTTTCATAGAATAAAGAAATACATGTGATGAAATACTCAATTCATGATGGAAGGAAATATTGCACTTGGGCACAAAAAAGGGGACGTCACCTCATTGACCCATAAATCACTTCCAGGAACTATTAAATATCGATGTCAATAATTAACAGATATCAACATGATTAAGTCTCTTAGCAAACACAGAGGTCATTAGAGTCCGTCATCATTTCAGGGAGAATTCAGCTCAACTGAATGAAGCAGAAAACTTTAAAAATATAATAATTTCATTTTTCCCCTGGTGTCTGTTTTCATTTGTTTGTGCTTTTTCAGGGATGTTTGCGTCTTGCTGTGGATGGTTCTGCGAGGACTCGGTCGATGAGTCTGCAGAAAGCGAACAGCGCCACCGTTCCTACACTAACTCAGCCTACAGCAGTCAGCCGTCTCCGCCCCCCCCTGAACCCACCTGTAAGGCCTGTGGGGGGGGCTTCGACACACCTGCAAAGAAGGTAAAGTCTGAACCCTGAAGATTCATCCTGACGAATGTGTAAAATTAACCCATGAACCATGAAAATGATCCAGGACACTCTAGTGGACACTCAGGGAACTGCAGTTTTCAGCCAGCTCAAACAATAAAAAATCAAAATTTCAACTTTTTATTTCAAAAATCCGACTTTTTACTTTGAGTATTTTGACTTTTTATTTCAAATTTTTGACTTTTCTCATATATTGACTTTAAAACCTCAACTTCATGGCTTTCTGTTCCCCAAAAAATTGACTTTGTATCTCATAATTTTGACTTCACATCTTCAATTTCGAACTTTATTTCATTAAACTCTTGATTTTATAATCTTATATTTGGACTTTGATTTTTTTTTCCCACAAAATTTTGACTTTTTCTCAAAGAATCTTGATTATTTTATATCAAACTTTGACTTTTTCTTCTCAAAAATTGACTGAAATCTTGAAATTGCGACTTTTTATGTCAATCTTTCAAAACTACAAACTTTTTATCCCAAAGTTTTGAATCAATACGAACCGAAATAATATTTCTAACAAAGCCAAGTCTTCATTTAATTTTTTTTTAACTGGCAGTAATGGGCTTCTATAAAATTGTCCCACCACGTGCTTATGTTACAAGAAAATTATTTATTTTTCTTCCGCATAATTATGAATATTGGTTTAATGGAGACAGACTCTAGTGGACACTCAGGGAACTGCAGGTTATTTAACATGGAGCTCTATGGGACTGACTCACTGCTGGAGACAGACTCTAGTGGACACTCAGGGAACTGCAGGTTATTTAACATGGAGCTCTATGGGACTGACTCACTGCTGGAGACAGACTCTAGTGGACACTCAGGGAACTGCAGGTTATTTAACATGGAGCTCTATGGGACTGACTCACTGCTGGAGACAGACTCTAGTGGACACTCAGGGAACTGCAGGTTATTTATGTTTTTGATAGACCTGTCTCTCTCTCTCTCTCTCTCTCTCTCTCTCTCTCTCTCTCTTCCAGCACTTATGCGTGGACTGTAAGAAACACTACTGTAGCCGATGCTCCGCCCACTTAGAGCCCCGCCCCCGCCTCTGTCACACCTGCCAGCGTTTCTATGGCAACCTGCTGGAGCGGGCGGAGCTCATGAAGCTGAAAGTGAAGGAGCTGAGAGATTACCTGCACCTTCACGAGGTGTCCACTCACCTGTGCAGGGAGAAGGTGAGTGCTGCTCTCTCTCTCTCTCTGGTTGACCTTTGACCCCCACCCCCTGTGTCCTAACGCCATGTTCTCCGCCCTCAGGAGGAGCTGGTGGAGCTGGTCCTGGGTCAGCAGCCTTCACCATCCAGTGAGTCTGCTCCAGAGATCCCTGACATCCCGCTCCCCTCTGCGACCCCTGACCCCCCAGAACA
>RPOG01000692.1:15706-32926 GCA_008086565.1 Thalassoma bifasciatum
TGACTCACTGCTGGAGACAGACTCTAGTGGACACTCAGGGAACTGCAGGTTATTTAACATGGAGCTCTATGGGACTGACTCACTGCTGGAGACAGACTCTAGTGGACACTCAGGGAACTGCAGGTTATTTAACATGGAGCTCTATGGGACTGACTCACTGCTGGAGACAGACTCTAGTGGACACTCAGGGAACTGCAGGTTATTTAACATGGAGCTCTATGGGACTGACTCACTGCTGGAGACAGACTCTAGTGGACACTCAGGGAACTGCAGGTTATTTAACATGGAGCTCTATGGGACTGACTCACTGCTGGAGACAGACTCTAGTGGACACTCAGGGAACTGCAGGTTATTTAACATGGAGCTCCATGGGACTGACTCACTGCTGGAGACAGACTCTAGTGGACACTCAGGGAACTGCAGGTTATTTATGTTTTTGATAGACCTGTCTCTCTCTCTCTCTCTCTCTCTCTCTCTCTCTCTCTCTCTTCCAGCACTTATGCGTGCTGACATTCTTTGTGATGACATCGGCTACGAGGCGGGTGAATCTCGGGGCGGGGGCGGAGAGTCACACCTGCCAGCGTTTCTATGGCAACCTGCTGGAGCGGGCGGAGCTCATGAAGCTGAAAGTGAAGGAGCTGAGAGATTACCTGCACCTTCACGAGGTGTCCACTCACCTGTGCAGGGAGAAGGTGAGTGCTGCTCTCTCTCTCTCTCTGGTTGACCTTTGACCCCCACCCCCTGTGTCCTAACGCCATGTTCTCCGCCCTCAGGAGGAGCTGGTGGAGCTGGTCCTGGGTCAGCAGCCTTCACCATCCAGTGAGTCTGCTCCAGAGATCCCTGACATCCCGCTCCCCTCTGCGACCCCTGACCCCCCAGAACAGACCCCCAACACGTCTGCTTTAACCCCCGACCCCCCAACGCCGACCATCGACCCCCCTGATGTACAACCCGAAGAGCAGCCGCCGCCACCGCCCACGCAGACGACACCTGAAGAGGAGGAGGAGGCTCAGGACGAAGACCAGGTGAAGATCTTTCTCTGTGTTTGAGTCTGTCGTCATGGCAACAGCAACACCTGTCATGATCCCTATAAACAAGGCTGTTAAAGTTAAACTGACTAAACATCGTCTTTAACCTGGACGTGTTCTTCTGTTTGGTGTTAAAATTAAACCTGAGGAGGTTTTATAAATTCACAGAAATGTTTACGTTTGTGTCACCTGCAAATTTAAACTTCTCAAAATCCAAATTAAACTTTAACAGAGATTTTGAGGCATGATTTTATAGGATTTGCACATGTAAAAATATATAATTCTTTTTATTCTAGCAAGTGGTGAGGCATTATTATGGAAGCTCATTGTTGAAAAAATAAGAATAATAATTTGGCCTTGTCGAGAATAATTTTTGGACAATGCTAAGTCATTTTTTGGATCAAAAGTAGAGAAAAATTAGAGGAAAAGTCAAAATTTTTGAGACAGAAAGTCAAAATATTTGGAATTAAAAGTCACAATAATAATAATATTTTGGCTCTGTTGAGAATTATTTCTGGACAATGTTAAGACAGTTTTTTTTGGCTCAAAAGTAGAAAAAATGAGATGAAAAGTCAAAATTTTTGCAATAAAAAGTCAAATATTTTCAGATAGAAACTCAACACTTTTGAGATAGAAAGTCAAATTTTTGAGAGAAAAAAGGGAAAAAAAATAAGAGGAGAGGTCAAAACCTTTTGATTAATTAAATTTAAAAAAAAAAAAAAATTAAAAATTGAATAAAAAGTCAAAAATTTTGAGAATCAGAAGCCAAAAATTTGAGAGGAAAAGGAAAAAAATTGAGATAAAAAGTCAAAACCTTGTGATCTGTTAAATTTTTGATGCAAGTCAAGATAGAAAGTCAAAATAATTTGAGATAAAAGTCGAATTTGTTTAGGTTAGGTTAAATACAAAGTCTTGGAATAAAATGTTGTAGTTTTGACTCAATCACAAAGTTTTGACCTAATATGGACAAAGAGAAAGAAATCTGAACAAAGCCAGTTTTTCATATTTAAACGAGGCTGTTAGAGTTAAACTGACTAAACATCGTCTTTAACCTGGACAGGTTCTTCTGTTTGGTGTTAAAATTAAACTGAGGGGGTTTTATAAATTCACAGAAATGTTTTGGTTTGTGTCACATGCAAATTTAAACTTCTTAAATTCCAAATAATATTCTAACAGAGATTTTGAGGCATTATTTTATAGTATTTGCACAAATAAACTTATGTTATTCTTTTTATTCAAGCATTATTATAAAAGCTCATTTAAAAAAAAATAAGAATAAGAATTTGGCTCGGTTGAGAATTATTTTTGAACAATGCTAAGTCAGTTTTTGTTGGCTCAAAAGTAGAAAAAATGAGATCAAAATTTTTGCGATAAAAAGTCAAATATTTTCAGATAGAAACCCAACACTTTTGAGATAGAAAGTCAAATTTCTGAGAGAAAAAAGGGAAAAAATAAGGAGAGGTCATAACCTTTTTATTTAATTTTTTAAATAAAAGTTTCAAAAATTAAATAAAAAGTCAAAATTTTTGCGAGTCAGATTTTGAGAATCAGAAGCCAAAAATTTGAGAGGAAAAGGAAAAAAATTGAGATAAAAAGTCAAAACCTTGTGATCATTTAAATTTTTGATGCAAGTCAAGATGGAAAGTCAAAATATTTTTAAGAAAAGTCACAAATTTTGAGATAAAAGTCGAATTTATTTAGGTTAGGTTAAATACAAAGTCTTGGAATAAAATTTTGTAGTTTTGACTCAATCACAAACTTTTGACCTAATATGGACAAAAAGAAAAAAATCTGAACAAAGCCAGTTTTTCATTTTTTATTCATTTTTCTATATTTTAATCGGCAGAAATGGTCTGCTGTACGTTATTTATGTTTCCATTTTATAAAATATTCCCTTCGAACAGTAAAGGAGAGTTTTAAATAAATGTTTTGGTCATGAAGCTACTTTATCGTCTTTGAGGATCTTTGGGTGTTTTTGCAGGATCTCACAGAGGGGGGGGGTTCTAGTTCCAGGTTTTCAGTCTGACCCTGTTTTCTGTGCGTCTGTTTCAGATCTGGGACCCTGAGGAAGTCCCGGTCACCGGTCGCAGGGCGTCTCTGTCCGACCTGAGCTGCGTGGACGACATCGAGGCGCTGAGCGTGCGTCAGCTGAAAGAAATCCTGGCCAGAAACTTCGTCAACTACAAAGGCTGCTGTGAGAAGTGGGAGCTGATGGAGAGGGTGACACGGCTCTACCAGGACCAGCAGAACCTGAGGGGTGAGTATCAGGACCAGGACCAGGACCAGGGGGGCTCACAGAGTCCACACTGCAAAAACTGAAATCTAAGCAAATCATTCTGTCTTATTTTTTGTAAAATGTGTCTTACTATTCTTGATTTGAGCCACATTTACTAGACAAGGTCATTAAATGTCTCATTTCAAGTTTTTTAAAGACAAAAATGAGGCATCAATTGCTTGTAACAAATAAAAAAAAATCTGCCAATGGGATAAGATAAAAGATTCTTGTTTTAAGACATCTTTCTAATTTCAAGATACTTCGTCTTATCCCATTGGCAGATTTTTTTGACTTGTTACAAGCAATTTACACCTCATTTTTGTCTTAAAAAACTTGAAATAAGACATTTTTATGACCTGGTCTGGTGAATGTGGCTCAAATTAAGAACAATAAGACAATTTTTACTACAAATAAGACAGAATGACTTGCTTAGATTTCTGTTTTTGCAGTGCACTACTGAATAAGCCGTCGATAAGCCCCGCCCTCAAACAAATGAGCCAATCACAGCGCGGAGAGTCACTCCAATACACTCAGACTTTCTCTGTCTCTACATTCACTCAAATGCATTAGAAAAAGTCAGTTTTTGCTCAGTTTTCTGGTTATTTTCTGAGGTTTTAAGCTTAAAAACAGTCAGACTGCACTCATGGGGAAGATGTAACTCTGACATCTATTCACAGAGATCTCACTGATACATTTCAGAGTGAACAGGTGTTTGAGACCTCAGGTCCTTTAAATGATGTCAGAGGTTTGTTCAGTAAAAATAACAAAAGTGTTGTTTTGTGTTTCTCCTCCAGCTGCCAACACTGTGAACGCTTCAGGTGAGTTTTCTGTTTCTCCTGTGCCTCAAAACACCTGCCTGGACTATTTTGCTTATTCTGACCATATAATGATCAAAAAATGTCCCAAGAGTCAGAGCTTAGGCCTGTTTTATTCTGGAATACTTTTAACTTTCAATATCTGGTGTTATATCCAATTTACTTCATGTTATGTGAGAAAAAAAACAGTTTAAACTGAAGCAAAACACAAACAGAGTTTGATGTTTTAGGTTTACTGAAGAAAAAAAACAATACTGAAACCTCCAAATGTGAAATTACAAACAGGTAAATGTTTGGAAGTGACTTCAGCACAACTACGGCAAGCTCAAAGTTCCAAACAACTCAAAGCACTACTTCAGTCAATAAAACAAAACAAACAAGCAAACATAAAAAAGAAAAGAAAACCATGACTACAAAATTGAAATTTCCCCTCTGGTATAGATTAAGTATTTTTCAAAACACAACAAAAAAATAAGTCAACATCATCTCATTTGAGATTTTTACTTATTTTTATTCAATTATGTCCAGAGATTTCCAGAATAATTACCTATTTATTTACTCATAAACACAATGAAGTGTTGTCAACAAAGATGCATTTGTGTCACTACTGTGCTCTGTTTATCTCTGTTAAGAATAGAGTCGTATGCCTTTATTCTTTTTATACAGTTGTACAACAAAAGTTCTAAAGCTTCCCTTAGAGTGCAGCAACAAGAAACACAAAATAGAGGAAAACTTGCATGAGATAAAAAAGAAAAGTACAGTGAACAGTTGTGTAGAGGTGTTTGTTATAATTATATTTCACTGTTAGGAGGTGTAGTATATTCGAAAGGTAAAAAAGAGTCATTTAATAATAGGTAATAATAAGTATATATATATAAATATACAGAGTGTGGCATATATATATATATAAATGCATAAATCGAATTTTATTTTCTAACATGTCTTCTGAGTTCCTGGTCTCTGAGGTTAAAGTCCGTTTGTCCCCGTAGAGTCGGGTGGAGTAGGCGGAGCCGGCGGTCTGGAGGAGAACCTCTGTAAGATCTGCATGGACTCGCCCATCGACTGCGTCCTCCTGGAGTGCGGTCACATGGTCACGTGCACCAAGTGCGGCAAGAGGATGAGCGAGTGTCCGATCTGCCGGCAGTACGTGGTCCGAGCCGTCCACGTCTTCCGCTCATGATCGCCACAAACTGATGAAAGTAAGGAACACAAACTTATTTTAGCTGACGCAACAGATCAGGGCTGAACGATTTTAGAAAAAGATCTAATTGCAATTTTTCTGGCAGATGTTGCGATCTCAATTCAATTTACAATTTCATTTAAATCAAGCTTTAATGAAGTTTTCCCAATGTCCGGCAGAGAATTACATCAAACCATCAAAACATCAAAAGATTTTACTATAATACAAGGATGAAAATGAAGGTAAGATTTATTTTTAACTTTTAGATAAAAAGGTCAATATTTAAGTTGAAAAGTGGAAATTTTGAGAAATAAAGTCAATATTTTGAGATTAAAAAAAATCCAAATTTTATGTAATTAATCCAACATTATGTGAAAAAAGTCTAAACTTTCACATTAAGGGTCAAAATTTTAAGATAAAGACAAATGTCGAAGATAAAAAGTCAAATTTTTGAGATTAAGCATCAAAATTTTGAAATAAAGGCAACATTTGAGATAAAAAGTGTGAATTTTTGATATAAAAAGTCAAAATTCTAAGATTTAAGTCGAAACCATAAGAAATAAAGACAACATTAATAGATAAAAGGCAACATTTGAGATAATTTTTGACTTTTCTTAAAACCCTTAGTCAAACTCCTCCCCTGAGTCTGAACTTTGAATACGACTCTCACTATTTTTAAACTGGACTTTTTAATCATATTTTTAATTATAGCAACTGAAGAACAGCGATAATAAGAAAAACTAGATTCAACAATCCCAAGGAAAAAAAGGAATTTTTCCCAACAGTTTTACACTTAAACAGGTGTGTGTGTGTGTGTGTGTGTGTGTGTGTGTGTGTGTGTGTGTGTGTGTGTGTNAAGCTGATGAAGAATGTAAGAAGTGACCTTATGTGACTCTGCAGAGCTGCTGTTTGAACTCTTTCAACTCCAAACTCAAACCCTTAAACTCGTGGACACAGACTCTTCTGTGCCTCCATCCACTCGTCCGTCTGCTCTTAAACCACCAGCAGAGTCCTGGGTCTCCTACAGGCTCCTGAAGGGGTCCTGAGTCTCCCACAGGCTCCTGAAGGGGTCCTGAGTCTCCTACAGGCTCCTGAAGGGGTCCTGAGTCTCCCACAGGCTCCTGAAGGGGTCCTGAGTCTCCCACAGGCTCCTGAAGGAGTCCTGAGTTTCCCACAGGGGTCTTTGGTCTCCCACAGGCTCCTGAAGGGGTCCTGAAAGGGTCCTGGGTCTCCTACAGGCTCCTGAAGGGGTCCTGAGTCTCCTACAGGCTCCTGAAGGGGTCCTCAGTCTCCCACAGGCTCCTGAAGGGGTCCTGAGTCTCCTACAGGCCCCTGAAGGTGTCCTGAGTCTCCCACAGGCTCCTGAAGGGGTCCTGAGTCTCCTACAGGCTCCTGAAGGGGTCCTGAGTCTCCCACAGGCCCCCGAAGGTGTCTTGAGTCTCCCACAGGCTCCTGGATTCTCTGTAAACACCGTCACTCTGCCTTTAACTTCCCCCTGAACTGAACTTTGTTTACAGCCTGAAACCAGTTTACACAGTAAAAACCAGCGCTGAGTTTTCCTCCTGCTCACAAATCTGCCTCCTCTTCATGTTTACGTCAAACCTCATCAGACCAGCAGCCAATCAGAGAGCAGGAGAGACCGCGCGTTCACCAAGCTGCCTTCACCCCAGAGGTTTTTACCCTCCGCTCAAATATAAAGATCATAAAGCAGCAGAAAAGGAAATACTACAAGAGAAAAGCGTGAAATTTGGCACTAACACTCTCTATGAGCAACTCTGTCGGAAAATAATTTTAGAAACTCAAAATTCAAACCATTCTTCTCCATCTCCATCACTCCCTGAAATCCATAGTAATTCATTTAAAAAAAGACTGACTTATTTTTTAAACTAATTCTTATTTTTTTTAAATCAAAAACACCGCACAATATCTTAAACAACTGTATTCTTGACTTTTTGAAATCTATATTTAGTTGTAATTAAATGCAGCATATAAAACTAAGCTACAGCATCTTTAAAAAAAAAACTGACTTAATCACGTGTCTGAACAGTTACGGCAGTTTAAGGTGAAATTCATGAGATTAGTTTGACTTTAATCTAATTATTTTGAGTCTTTCTCAGATTTTCTCCTTTTTTATCTCATAATTTTGACTTTTTATCTTTTCATCTCAAAATTTCAAAAAGGACAATCTTCAAAGTTTTGATGAAGAACCTCGAAGTTATCTTTTTACTTGAGAGTTAGAATTTTAGTCCATGTGTGTAATCATCCTGAAGTGATCGCCCACAAATCCAGACCCAAAGTCCAGTTTTTTATTTCTTCACCTTTTTATTGTTTAAAAACAAAAAGAAGCGAGCAGGAACCAAAAGTGAAGTGCTCTTCCTTTCAGCTTCAAACTCGATTTTCTCTGCACTTGGTGTTTGAGACGCCGTCAGCTGTTTCCTCTTCACCTTTTTCATTCTTCGACACTTGAAGAGGACTCAGTGAAAAGACACTTTTAGAGTCACAGACCTGCACAGCTCACCTGTCCTGGACTTCCTCATCTTCATGGAATAAAAAGAGAATAAACTGAATGTGTAAAGAACAGAAACTGTGGAGGACCCAGGACGTTTCCCTGAGGAACTCCAGGTTTAAACTCCTGGTTCTGAGTTGTTTATGTGGTGTTTGAGCTCTGGTTGCACTAATCTGTCGGTGGTGAAACTTTTCAGCTTCTTCTTCCTGTTGATTTGGTTCTTTAAAGGTTTTTGTTCTGCAGTTTTTATTCTTGTCGTTGATTTGTGTTGTTTTGATTTTGATCACAAGTTTTTCTGTGTATGCATCGTTTTACTGTGACGTGTTGGGATCATGACGGATGTTTCCCCTCTGAAACACGAGAGCGTCCTGTTTGAGAAAGAAAACTGTGATGGTGACCGCCAGGGCTGAACGATTTTAGAAAAAGATCTAATTCTGATTTTTCTGGCAGATATTGTGATCTCAATTCAATTTACAATTTTATTCAAATCAAGCTTTAGTGAAGTTTTCCCAAAGTCCGGCAGAGAATTACATCAAAACATCAAAACATTAAAAGTTTTTACTGTAATACAAGGATGAAAATGAAGGTAAGAATTAATTTTAGCTTTTAGATATAAAAGTTGATATTTAAGTTGAAAAGTAGAAGTTTTGAGAAATAAAGACAAAATTCTGAGACAAAAAGTCAAAATTTTGAGATAAAAAAAAATCTAAATTTTATGTAATCAATCCAACATTATGTGAAAAAAGTCTTAACTTTCACTTTAAGGGTCAAAATTTTAAGATAAAGACAAATGTCTAAGATAAATAAAAAGATCAAAGTTTTGAAATAAAGGCAACGTTTGAGATAAAAAGCGGAAATTTTGATGAAAAAAAAGTCAAAATTCTACAACAACATTAATAGATAAAAGGCAACATTTTGAAAAAAGAAAAGAGGATTTTGAGATAAAGAGCCAAATTTCGACTTTTCTTAAAACCTTAGTGAAACTCCTCCACTGAGTCTGAACTTTAAATACGACTCTCACTATTTTTAAACTGGACTTTTTAATCATATTTATTAGTTTTAACGACTGAAGAACAAAAAGAGCATCTTTGACTCTTAACTTTTAAAAACAATTGAGTGAAAAATAACTGTTTTATGTTAAAAAAGATAAAATACAAAACAATTAAAACTAAACAAAAAAAAAAAGTGATAATAAGAAAAACGAGATTCAACAATCCCAAAGAAAAAAAGGAATTTTTCCCAACAGTTTTATACTTAAACACGTGTGTTTGTGAAACAGCTGACACTAAAGATCCTGGGTCAGTCAGGAGCAAAAAAAATCGCAGTTTTGGCGAAAACATGATCGTGATGTCTGAAATCGCGATTTCGATTAAAAAGACGATAAATCGTTCAGCCCTAGTAACCGCCATCTTTAGCGAACAGATTCGTGATCACCTGTCTGACTCTAACTGGACTGAGATTCTCTAAATAAAACTAGAGACAGGTAAAAGTTTACTGATGGAGCCAATCAGCTCCAGAGGTGTCGCCCCCTGCTGGCGGTTGAGTTCAGGTCTGTAACGGGACCAAGAGGCTTCGTCCACTTTTCACAAACTCTCTGAATGAGACCAACAGCAGGAAGTTCAGAGGAGAGCTTTCACGTCGTTTATTCTTTCCAGTTTCTAAATGTTTCAGCTCATCAGAGAAAAAAAAAAATCAACTTTTTCTTTTTTTACATCGTCTGATTTAGTTTCCTTTCTTCTTTTCAGCGTCTCAGATGAAACAAACCGCCCTCAGTGGCTTCACTTGAGAATCACAGACTGTTAAATTTCTCTGAACTCCTCACTCGAACTTCACTTCAGTCACTTTCTGACACCTTCAGATTTCAGGGGGATCTTTTTATAGAGAATTGTTTTAACCCAGAGAAGAGAAATCTAGTTTTCTGAGTGAACTTTGCTGAAAAAACTTTGTAATAAAACTTTTTCTCTCAGTTGTTTTTGTTTGTTACTCTGTTTGTTTTTTTAAGCCCCGCCCCCTTCCACTCAACCAGACAAACGTAAACATTTAGAAGTCACATTTCTATCACACACCTAGAATAATATCTAATCTAATAAACTTAGAACAACACAATAAAATGGTAATGGAAACAGAAATTTTGAAAATGACAATTCAGCTCTTAAAATGTTTGTGGTTTCCATGGTTACCACCATATAACAATCCTCCTCTTTCTTCACCATTCAGCAGTGACACACTGTTTAAAAGTAACTGAGTTAGTTATTGAGTTACTTTTTGAGTAAAAGTAATTGGTTACATTTAAAGTAACTTAAGTTTAACTTTTTTGTGTCATCATTACTCTCTATCAGACCAAATTGATAAATATTGTGGCTAACTTTGTTTAGCGCATCAGCCGTTATCATCATGATGACACGAGGGGAAACAATAGAACACAGTAGAAATATTTTAAAATTATGACACTGTCTGAACTTGTATTTCAAGTTAAGCATTTTTACCTCTTCAATGAGTAGAGACATACTTCACTGACTGTGCAATTTAATTAATTTTACTCTAAGCATTGGAAAATCCCAAACATCCTGGTATGTTTAAATGATTTCAATAATAAATTTACACGGCCTGGCCCAAAAAAAAGTCACCACCAAAAAAAAAAGGTCATACACTCTAATATTTGGTTGGACCGTCTTTAGCTTTGATTACATTCTCTGTGGCATTGTTCCCATAAGCTTCTGCAATGTCACAGATTTATTTCCATCCAGTGTGTCATTAATGTTTCACCAAGATCTTGCATTGATGATGGTAGAGTCTGACCGCTGCACAAAGTCTTCTCCAGAACATCCCAAAGATTCTCAATGGGGTTAAGGTCTGGACTCTGTGGAGGCCAATCCATGTGTGAAAATGATGTCTCATGCTCCCTGAACCACTCTTTNCTCCTTCTCTCACTGAGGTCAGATCCTCAGACAGGATGAGGTTTGATCCAGCAGAGTTTGGGTCCAGAATGAGAGGACTGTAGGAGACCATGTTCTTCATCTTGTTCCAGATGTTGAAGCTCAGGTTGCCCAGGTGTTTGTCCTGCTCTATCAGAGCTCCTGAGGGCAGCTGTGGATCCTCCAGCAGGGGGCGCTGCTGGACTCTTTCCACTGCAGCCTTGTAGTTTTTCAGGAATGAGACGTCTCCAGCTCTCAGCTGCTCCTCTGTGTCTCTGACTGTGTCTGAAAGAGCTGCTATCTCTCTGCTCAGAGCCTCCATCTGCTCCTTCATCCTCTGACTCTTCTGCTCCTCTTCCTCCCTCAGTGCAGACAGCCTGGCCTCCTCTTCCTCTTCTAGAAACTCATGAAGCTTCTTAAACTCATCCTTAATCTGCCTCTCTGTGTGTCGGGCCTGGACCTCAATGTGTTCTGCAGTTTCAGCAAACTTCACTTTAACTCCTTCACAAACCTTTAACTTGCTCTTTAAAGGCTCCAGAGTTTCCAGAAGCTTCTTCTTGAGGTTTCCAGCAGCTTCATCGATGGGTCTGAATCTGTGCTCGCTGTGTTTCTCTGAAGCTCTGCAGACGACACAAACTGGCTGCTGATGGTCCAGACAGAAGAGTTTGAGTTTCTCCGAGTGCAGACTGCAGAGATCCTCTGAAGGTCTCTGACCTCTCTCCTGGAGGAAACTCTCACACAGGTTCTTTAAAGTGAAGTTAACAGGTGGTTCTACTTTTGAGCTCTTCCTCTTACAAACTGGACACTCCCTGTGCTCCTTCTCCCTCCACCAGCTCTGCAGACAGTCTTTACAGAAGCTGTGGCAGCAGGACAGGAGGACCGGATCTTTATAGACCTCATGGCAGACCGGACAGCTCAGATCTTCCTCCAGTCTGGATGCCATTCTGTCTGAGAGTGAAGCTGAAGACGCAGCTTTAGGAAGTTTCTCCCTGAGACATGAAAGTTTGTAAAGTTTGTAAAAGTCTGATGGTAAAGTTCCCAGATTCTCCTCCTGTAGCGTCTGTTTCTCAGCTCAGTTAGAAAAATAAAAATCTGTTTCCTGGTTTGTCTCAGGTGAGGGGGCGGAGTTTCTTAAGATAAGCGGCTCAAAGGGTCAAACTCTTATTTTTCTTCCTGCAGTAAAACCATAAAACTTTCATACCAGTGGATTAAATTCACCTGTAAGATGGAGGACAACATTTTTTTCTCTGGTGTTTTTTCAGCCGGTGATAATTGACACAAACTCAGACTCAGTCAGGAATAAAGTTTGGAGTTTTTGATGATTTATAAACAGTCAAAACTGACAAACAGTCAATGAAACAGAACATTTCAGTCAGACAAGTTTATTGTTGAATCTGGTTTATCTATTTTGACACTATTGGATTCCTTGGCCTGGAAAATGATGGTTTTGAAGTCAAAATTATTCTTTCATTTTGTTTAGAAGCTGAGATATTGATTAAAAAAACATATTTACAGCAGCCATTTAGTAAAATCCAATATGCTGGTCCTATGGGTATCAGGGGAAATAGAAGCAATGTTTTCTGATTTCTAATGAAATAAAGTTTCCCAAAAATGTATAGTTGAGGTAATTTCCACAAAAACCTGATCAAATTACAAAATGAACCTTCAACAGTGTATTATATTAGGGACACTTCAGGAAAAAAAATTGAAAAGATGCAAATTTGCTGCTTCATAAATCTGGATGTAAGGTTTACGCACATGCGCTGCCATTCTTAAGAGATACAAAGACATAGTTTAGCTGTGTCCTGTCTTGTGTCCAAATGTTAATAATGATGACTTGACCCTGGGGTAAAACCAGTAGTATCAAATCAAATCAAATCAAATATCTTTATTGTCATAGTTCTAAAGTTACAATGAGACTGATTCAGGATCCCTTCACTAAAGTGCCAAAGTGCAGCAGTAGAAAGGTGCTCCAACCAAATATTAGAGTGTATGACCTTTTTTTTTGCCAGGCAGTGAATTATAAAATTATTACAAGTTAAAGTTTGTTCTATCCTTTCAAAAAGTAATTGAATAGATAACTGCATTGCTCCTACATAAATGTGACTAATTACCAGGGAAAGTAATAACTGCATTAAACTCCTCTGCTATCTTAGTTGATCAGACAAAGATTATATGTTGGTTTATGATGGTTTTATCTGCTGATCACAGGAACTTTTTTTTACCTGTCCATGTCCGTTAAAGTGCTCCATACACTAAAAGCTGCCAGCAGCTGGTTCAACTCAACCACAACAACAGATTCTAATATTACAGGTAAATAAGTCAAGGTCCAGAGCAGAATGAGATATTTCATGTCATTTTTATTACAAACAAATANTTTTTCCCCCCACATTTCTTCCTGGAAGACGATGGGTCCCCACTATCCTTCCAGTTTTTAATAAAGCGTTGGACAGTTCTTAGCCCAATTTTAGTGGTTTCTGCATCAATCTCCTTAGATGTTTTCTCTGCTTGATGCCAATGATTTGACCCTTCTCAAACAGACTAACATCTTTTCCACGACCACGGGATGTGTCTTTCCACATGGTTGTTTAGGAAATGAGAAGCAGCTCATTGCACCAGTTGGGGTTAAATAACTTGTTTCCAGCTGAAAGATAATCACCCATGCAGTAATTATCCAATAGGAGGCTCGTACCTGTTTGCTTAGTTAAATCCAGGTGGAGACTTTTTTTTTGGGCCAGGCAGTGTATTTGCTACATTTGACACTAACTTTGTCTCAAACCACTGAGCTCATTAACATTAACATACAGTGGTTTATTCTCCTTTGGAATTCATTTAAATAACTAATTCACTATTAAGAATTGTTATATTCCTTTGGAAAGTAATTGAATAGATAACTGCATTACTCCTACATAAATGTGACTAATTACCAGGGAAAGTAATAACTGCATTAAACTCCTCTGCTATCTTAGTTGATCAGACAAAGATTATATGTTGGTTTATGATGGTTTTATCTGCTGATCACAGGAACTTTTTTTTACCTGCCCATGTCCGTTAAAGTGCTCCATACACTAAAAGCTGCCAGCAGCTGGTTCAACTCAACCACAACAACAGATTCTAATATTACAGGTAAATAAGTCAAGGTCCAGAGCAGAATGAGATATTTCATGTCATTTTTATTACAAAAAAAATGAGGCAAAGGCAAAATAAAAGCTGTGACAGAAATAATCTGGCTGCTGAGTTTAAAGATGAACACAGAGAAAACAAATGAACAGGAAAGAAAAGAATTCACCAACAGGAGGCGACAGAGCAACAAGTTTCAGATTAGTTCAGACTCTGAGTCAGGATGAAGCAACAACTGGTTACCTGAGTGATTATAAACCTGACTGTACTCAGTCATCATCATCATCATCATCATCATCATCATCATCATCATCATCTTTATCATCGTCATCATCATCATCATCATCATCATCATCTTTATCATCATCATCATCATCTTAAGCATCATCATCATCTATGTTTGTTGTCACAGAGACTTTCAGAGGTAAAATCTTCAGTGGTTGGTTCCCCCATGTGTCAATGCATGGAAACAGTTTCTCAGTGAAAGTGTGTGTGAAGGTGTGTATGTGTGTGTTAGTATCAGGATCAGAGAACGACAGCTGTCCTCTGTCCCAGTCCAGATTCACTCTGATCCTCTGGAAACGATTCTGCACTGACAGATCAGATTTAGGATGGGATGAGGAGAACGCTTTGTATTTACCATTAATGAACCATATTTTCCAACATCCAGACTCTTTGAATCTGTCTTTCTGAACAGACCCTGATATCAAACCCAGGAACCAGCTCTGATTGTCTCCAACCTCGATGTCCCAGCTGTGAGTCCCTGAGTTAAAACTCTCAGAGCCCAGAACAGAATACCAGAATTTCATCCTCTCTGGATTTTCTGGAACTTTCTGTATCTCTCCTCGTTTCACTGAGGTCAGATCCTCAGACAGGATGAGTTCTGGATCAGCAGAGTTTGGGTCCAGAATGAGAGGACTGTAGGAGACCATGTTCTTCATCTTGTTCCAGATGTTGAAGCTCAGGTTGCCCAGGTGTTTGTCCTGCTCTATCAGAGCTCCTGAGGGCAGCTGTGGATCCTCCAGCAGGGGGCGCTGCTGGACTCTTTCCACTGCAGCCTTGTAGTTTTTCAGGAATGAGACGTCTCCAGCTCTCAGCTGCTCCTCTGTGTCTCTGACTGTGTCTGAAAGAGCTGCTATCTCTCTGCTCAGAGCCTCCATCTGCTCCTTCATCCTCTGACTCTTCTGCTCCTCTTCCTCCCTCAGTGCAGACAGCCTGGCCTCCTCTTCCTCTTCTAGAAACTCATGAAGCTTCTTAAACTCATCCTTAATCTGCCTCTCTGTGTGTCGGGCCTGGACCTCAATGTGTTCTGCAGTTTCAGCAAACTTCACTTTAACTCCTTCACAAACCTTTAACTTGCTCTTTAAAGGCTCCAGAGTTTCCAGAAGCTTCTTCTTGAGGTTTCCAGCAGCTTCATCGATGGGTCTGAATCTGTGCTCGCTGTGTTTCTCTGAATCTCTGCAGACGACACAAACTGGCTGCTGATGGTCCAGACAGAAGAGTTTGAGTTTCTCCGAGTGCAGACTGCAGAGATCCTCTGAAGGTCTCTGACCTCTCTCCTGGAGGAAACTCTCACACAGGTTCNATTACCAGGGAAAGTAATAACTGCATTAAACTCCTCTGCTATCTTAGTTGATCAGACAAAGATTATATGTTGGTTTATGATGGTTTTATCTGCTGATCACAGGAACTTTTTTTTACCTGTCCATGTCCGTTAAAGTGCTCCATACACTAAAAGCTGCCAGCAGCTGGTTCAACTCAACCACAACAACAGATTCTAATATTACAGGTAAATAAGTCAAGGTCCAGAGCAGAATGAGATATTTCATGTCATTTTTATTACAAACAAATAAAGCAAAGGCAAAATAAAAGCTGTGACAGAAATAATCTGGCTGCTGAGTTTAAAGATGAACACAGAGAAAACAAATGAACAGGAAAGAAAAGAATTCACCAACAGGAGGCGACAGAGCAACAAGTTTCAGATTAGTTCAGACTCTGAGTCAGGATGAAGCAACAACTGGTTACCTGAGTGATTATAAAGCTGACTGTACTCAGTCATCATCATCATCATCATCATCATCATCATCATCATCATCTTTATCATTGTCATCATCATCACTTTCATCATCATCATCATCATCATCATCTTTATCATCATCATCATCATCAACATCACTTTCATCATCATCATCTGTGTTTGTTGTCACAGAAACTTTCAGAGGTAAAATCTTCAGTGGTTGGTTCCTCCATGTTTCAATGCATGGAAACAGTTTCTCAGTGAAAGTGTGTGTGAAGGTGTGTATGTGTGTGTTAGTATCAGGATCAGAGAACGACAGCTGTCCTCTGTCCCAGTCCAGATTCACTCTGATCCTCTGGAGACGATTCTTCACTGACAGAACAGAGACAGGATGGGATGAGGAGACTGCTTTGTATTTACCATTAGTGAACCATATTCCCCAATATCCAGACTCTTTGAATCCGTCTTTCTGAACAGACCCTGATATCAAACCCAGGATCCAGCCCTGATTGTCTCCAACCTCGATGTCCCAGCTGTGAGTCCCTGAGTTAAAACTCTCAGAGCCCCGGACAGAGTAGTGGCCCCTCCTCTCTGGATTTTCTGGAACTTTCTGTATCTCTTTTCCTCGTCTCACTGAGGTCAGATCCTCAGACAGGACGAGTCCTGGAGCAGCAGAGTTTGGGTCCAGAATGAGAGGAGTGTAGGAGACCATGTCCTTCATCTTGTTCCAGATGTTGAAGCTCAGGTTGCCCAGGTGTTTGTCCTGCTCTATCAGAGCTCCTGAGGGCAGCTGTGGATCCTCCAGCAGGGGGCGCTGCTGGACTCTTTCCACTGCAGCCTTGTAGTTTTTCAGGAATGAGACGTCTCCAGCTCTCAGCTGCTCCTCTGTGTCTCTGACTGTGTCTGAAAGAGCTGCTATCTCTCTGCTCAGAGCCTCCATCTGCTCCTTCATCCTCTGACTCTTCTGCTCCTCTTCCTCCCTCAGTGCAGACAGCCTGGCCTCCTCTTCCTCTTCTAGAAACTCATGAAGCTTCTTAAACTCATCCTTAATCTGCCTCTCTGTGTGTCGGGCCTGGACCTCAATGTGTTCTGCAGTTTCAGCAAACTTCACTTTAACTCCTTCACAAACCTTTAACTTGCTCTTTAAAGGCTCCAGAGTTTCCAGAAGCTTCTTCTTGAGGTTTCCAGCAGCTTCATCGATGGGTCTGAATCTGTGCTCGCTGTGTTTCTCTGAATCTCTGCAGACGACACAAACTGGCTGCTGATGGTCCAGACAGAAGAGTTTGAGTTTCTCCGAGTGCAGACTGCAGAGATCCTCTGAAGGTCTCTGACCTCTCTCCTGGAGGAAACTCTCACACAGGTTC
>RPOG01000692.1:47014-69644 GCA_008086565.1 Thalassoma bifasciatum
TTAATACACACCTGAACAAGTTTAATACACACCTGAACAAGTTTAATACACACCTGAACAAGTTTAATACACACCTGAACAAGTTTAATACACCTGAACAAGTTTAATACACACCTGAACAAGTTTAATACACCTAAACAAGATTAATACACACCTGAACAAGTTTAATACACCTGAACAAGTTTAATACACCTGAACAAGATTAATACACACCTGAACAAGATTAATACACACCTGAACAAGTTTAATACACCTGAACAAGTTTAATACACCTGAACAAGATTAATACACACCTGAACAAGTTTAATACACCTGAACAAGATTAATACACACCTGAACAAGTTTAATACACCTGAACAAGTTTAATACACACCTGAACAAGTTTAATACACCTAAACAAGTTTAATACACACCTGAACAAGTTTAATACACACCTGAACAAGTTTAATACACACCTGAACAAGATTTTATTGGTGGTGTCATTTGTTGCACATCAATTATCCACAGATAACTCCGCTGCTCTCTCTCTTTTCCTGTCAGTGTGCTAAAAACTCTGGTCTGCTCATTATAGTGTTCAGAGATCACTCAGTGTTGTTTAGTTCTATCTACATCATATAAACATAACACGGTTAAGAGTCAGAGTAGAACATAAAGATTCATATGTAATAGTATTCGACACATGGGCCTTCACAAATTATAAAATGCTTTTTAATGAGTTTCCTCTGCATCACAACTGTTTCTTTTCCTATTTTTTTAGAGAAAATTGTTTCAAATCAATCAGAAAAAAGTAATATTCCTGGTTGATGTCATTTGTTGTTCATGTTATTGTCGTTTGTGTTTGCAGACGTCGTCGGCGAGCTGTCTGGTCGTCAGTGAGGACTTCATCTTCTGTGGTTGTGCCGACGGCGTGGTCAGAGTTTTCAGTCCCTGCAGTCTTCAGTACATCAGCACGCTGCAGCGCCCCCACAGGCTGGGAGTGGAGCTCATCCAGAGCGTGGAGCAGGGGTACACACACACACACACACACACATTCACACACTCATGCTGAAAACCCTGATCACTGACTGTACCTGTCCAAATAGGAGCTGCTCACCTGCCAGTCCAGGAGCTCAGTACCCCGACACGTTAGCTCTGACCTTTGACCCCGCTGCCAAACACCTGACCAGCGTGTACAGCGACCACAGTGTGTACGTGTGGAACGTGGCGGACGTGAGGAGCGTGAGGAAGCTGTACTCCGCTCTGTACCACAGCAGCTGTGTGTGGAACATCCAGGTGAGTCACAGATATAAAAACACGACTATAAATGAGTCATTATGATGCTTTAAGGCTCTGATTCTCAACCTTTTTGAGCTGTGACCCCCAATTTTACATGCACTGATAGCTGGGACCCCCAAGACTTATGTATCTATTTTTATTTTTAATTAAAGAAAACAAAAATCAGTACAACTTATTTAACAAAACAGTGGGGAGAAAAACAGCTCATAATTGATTTGAACATTAATGTGAAAAAGAACAAGTCAACATTTGTGTTTTCTTGCACTGTCAATGTGGAAGAAATACAGTGTTCATGTCCTTTTTTTCTCAAAATGAGCCACATTCAACTGACTAGTCCAGAAAAATGTGTTATGTCAAGTTATTTAAAGACCAAAGTGACGTCTAATTTGCTTGAAACAAGGAAAAAAATCTGCGAGTAGGGTAAAAAAAAGTTGCTTGTCATGTTTCTTGAAATGCGAATGAAGTCTTTACACAAGAAGCTTTTTTTCTTACTCCACTGCAATTTTGTTTTTTGCTTGTTTCAAGCAATTCAGATGTTAATCTTCTCTTTAAGTAACTTTAAAGAAGATATTTTTATGTACCAGTCAGTTGATGTGTCTTATATCCTGGATAAATAGAGATTTTTTGATAAAATAAGACATACACTTGCTTAGATTTCAGCTTTTGCTGTGAAAAACATGAATGAATCGCTCATTCAGATTATACAAATTCAGCTGATGCAAGAAATTTTTGGAAAAATAATGAAGCAGAAAACAATTAAACAACCCTGGCTGATATTTTGTAATTTGATATTGATTGAATTTTTCCAAAATCATCACCTGACCCCCCCTTGGTTGAGAACGGCTGCTTTAAAGGGATAGTTCGGGTATTTTGACATGAAGCTGTATGGAATCATCATCAGCAGTGATGTGCATCAACACTGACTTACCCCCCACTGCGTCCTGTGAGCGTAGTTCCGGCCCGGTTTTGGTGCTGATGAATGAAGTCCGGCTGGTCGGCTGGGTCACGAAAATAAAGTGTTTTGCTTCTCAAAACAATAATAACAATATCTCACAACCGGTGTCCACGAAAAAGTCAGACCTCACAATCTCTTGGCACTATTTTTTCTCCCTTCATATCACTGCGCGCTGCCACCAGCTGACAGCCGTGACCGTTTCACTGTGTTTACTTCTCGAAAAGTTGATGAAAACATGTCTGACCACGACACTGATGATGAAGACATTGCCTTAAGCACAGAACCAAGGGGATATCTATATGAACCCTAATATACTGATGCTGAACTTCGCCAAATTGAGTCAGAAGGGGCAGAGAGAGAGAAAGTAGGGACAGAGAAGTGAAGCTGGAGTCACAGGTGGAGCCATGAGAGACAGGGTCAGTGATATAATAATATCATCACATCTGGTGTCTGAGTGAACATTGTTTTGTTAATCAGAACTGAAACAAATTTCAGCAAACATTTGGTTTATTTCTGTTTATGTTTTGTATTTTTTGTATTTGTATATTTTGTATTTGTGTTTTGAAGTTCAGCATCAGTATATTAGGGTTCATATAGATATCCCCTTGGTTCTCTGCTAAAGGCAATGGGCCTCATTCACAAAACGTTCGTACGCATAAATTTGTGCCTAAATCATGCGTATGAACGTTTGATGCACAAACCTGTGATTCATCAAAGTTTTCTTACCTGAATTTCTTCTTACTTTGCGAACAAATGTAGAACCTCCTCAGACCATGAGTACGCACAGATAATGAATGATCAGCTGTTTATATAACTTAAAACACAGACTCTTTTCACTAAAAACATAACATTTTAAAACTACTTTCAGTAAAATAAAAAAAGCCTTAAACAGAATTCATTAATAAAAACTGTGCATTGACTTAATTTATTAAATAACCATGAAACTGACACATTTTCATCCTCATCATGTTTATAATATTAAATCTTAAATTGAAANCAGCTCAGCTGTTCACTCAGATTTATTTACCTGTTTGTAAAAATATCCAGCAGCTGTTTTAATGTGTTATTTATGTCACGGATACACGGTACGATCTCCCTCACAGCACCAGGAGAATCAGCTGATCATTTATCTCCGGTCAGGACGAGCGTCTGCAGACGAGTCTCTGAGACACCGAGAGAACGAGCTGTGAGGTTGACGCTGATGATGAGGACCTAAAGGAAGACTGCTCCTCCTCCTGAACCTCTGAACAGATGTCCTTATATGGATGAATTGGGGCGTGGTTTATGTTAATTTCAGGATGCAGGAACGCGCCTGTGGATTTAGAATGATTCTAATGCACTCATATACGCACGGTGGTGCGAACAAAAACGGCTGCTGCGCACGTGTCATGAATCCGACGATGATTTTGCGTATTTTCCCATTTCGTGCGGGGAGTGCGGACGTTTCTACGCATTTATTCGTGAAAGAGGCCCATTGTCTTCATCATCATCAGTGTCGTGGTCAGACATGTTTTCATCAACTTTTCGAGAAGTAAACACAGTAAAACGGTCACGACTGTCAGCTGGTGGCAGCGCGCAGTGATATGAAGGGAGAGAAAATAGTGCCAAGAGATTGTGAGGTCTGACTTTTTCGTGGACACCGGTTGTGAGATATTGTTATTATTGTTTTGAGAAGCAAAACACTTTATTTTTGTGACCCAGCCGACTAGCCGGACTTCATTCATCAGCACCAAAACTGGGCCAGAACTACGCTCACAGGACGCAGTGGGGGGTAAGTCAGTGTTGATGCACATCACTGCTGATGATGATTCCATACAGTTTCATGTCAAAATACCCGAACTATCCCTTTAAGGAGCGTCTCATCTATGAAGTCAGAAGGTGACACACCTGTGTTTGTGTTTAACAGGTGTACCCGGAGCTGTCAGAGCCGTCTCAGGCCTGTCTGCCTCCGTCCTCCTTCCTCACCTGCTCCTCTGATAACACCATCAGACTGTGGCACACCGACCCGCCCACGGGCCACAGGAACCTCCACAGCAACGTAAGAGCGACACACAGAACTCCGTCAGCACCATCGTACGGTTCGACCCACAGAAGTTCTCTGACGTGTGAATTTATCTGGTGTTTCTGTCGCTGTCAGGATCTGCTGAGGATTCTCTACGTGGGGGAGAACACGCAGCACCTGCAGGCGGAGGGGGAGAGAGGGGAGACAGCAGGGGCTGATGGGAAGGCAGGGATCAGAGTGCTGGGTATCAGTCCTGATGGACAACACCTGGCAGCTGGAGATCGCTGTGGAAACCTGCGGTGAGACACATCAGGGCTGAACCATTCACAAAAATAATGAAATTAGGATTATTTTTCCCTAAACTGAGATTTATAATCCGTTTATAATGTAAAAGAAAAATAATTTATTGTGCTTTTACAGCAAGCACATTAACATTTTTATTTTATTGTAATTTTTTTATGGTAACAAGAAGCCAAAACTGAATTATAATTAAACTTCTATGAATCCTCCAGCCCTACAAGGTGTTGTAGCTTTAAGTGTTGACCAGCAGAGGGCAGCAAAGGTCAAAGTTTCATAAAAGAGCTGCTGTTGGAAATAAACCTGAGTTTTATTGAAAAGGATTTGCCTGATTTGACTCTGTGTTTAGTATCTTTGGCCTGAAGTTCCTGGATCAGCTGGTGAAGATTGAGGCTCATGACTCTGAGGTGTTATGTCTGGAGTTCTCCCCCACGTCCACAGGTGAGCGCTCAGGTCAAAGGTCTACGAGTCCTGGCTGTTAGATACAGAGGAGTGAGCTGAGCCGCAGCAGCATTAAAGGGACTGTGAGGACTTTCTGGGTGATTTTTGAGCAGAAGAAAGATAAACAGGAGAGTGATAGAGCATGAGCTAAAGGATAATACTGGCTAGAGGTTAAAGTAAACACGAGAGGCCGAAATTCAGGCTAAAGGCTTAAAATAGAGTCAGAGGTTTTAACAGGGGTGATTGGCTAAAACACGAGCTAAAAACAAAACAAAAGCTAAATGCTTTGACAAAATTTGGAGGCTAAAACACAAATTCAACACGAGCCAAAGGATGAAACTTAAAATGCAAGCTAAAGGCTAAAACATGAGCTAAGGAGCTAAAGGCTTAAAACACAAGGTAGAGCGAATAACACAGGCTAAAGGCTAAAAGAGGAGCTAAAGGCTAAAACAGGAGCTAAAGGCTCAAAACAGGAGCTAAAGGCTAAAACATGAGCTAAAGACTAAAACATGAGCTAAAGGCTAAAACATGAGCTAAAGGCTAAAACAGGAGCTAAAGGCTAAAACGAGCTAAAGGCTCAAAACAGGAGCTAAAGGCTAAAACAGGAGCTTAAAGGCTCAAAACACAAGGTAGAGCGAATAACACAGACTAAAGGCTAAAAGAGGAGCTAAAGGCTAAAACATGAGCTAAAGGCGAAAACAGGAGCGCAAAGCCAAAAACACAAGCTAGAGCGTATAACACAGGCTAAAAGCTGAAATATGAACTAAAGGCCCAAAATATGAGCTAGTGGCTAAAACAGGAGCTGAGAGGCTAAAACAGGGGCTAAAGGCTAAAACATGAGCTTAAGGCTAAAACATCAGCAAAAGGCTAAAACAAGAGCTAGTGGCTAAAACAGGAGCTAAAGGCTAAAACGAGCTAAAGGCCCAAAACATGAGCTAGTGGTTAAAACAGGAGCTATGAGCTTAAGGCTAAAACATCAGCAAAAGGCTAAAACATGAGCTAAAGGCTCAAAACATGAGCTAGTGGTTAAAACAGGAGCTAAAGGCTAAATCAGGAGCTAAAGGCTAAAACAGGAGCTAAAGGCTAAATCAGGAGCTAAAGGCTAAAACAGTCACTAATGTGTTTGTGCTAATGTTGATTCCTGTCCACATGCAGCAGTTATTCTGCAGTGATCTGTTCAAACCTGAGAGTCTATCAATAAAATGAAGAGCCAGGTTACGTTTGCTCTGCTTGGTGAGGTTGGAGTTGGTAGATGAGACCTGGTAGGACACAACCAGGACTCACTAACGTTGCACAAAGAAAAGTAGAGTTATGAGCATGTTGTTTTTTTCCAGGTGTGCAGCTGTTGGCGTCGGCGAGCAGAGATCGACTGATCCACGTCTTCAACCTGGAGAAAAACTACAGCCTGGAACAGACGCTGAGCGACCACTCGGCCTCCATCACCGCCGTCAAGTTCACAGGTGGAGTCAGGTTTTTACTCTGTTTACGGTCAGCGTGACTTCGTCCAAGGAAAATATTTTAGACTCAGATTAATCTGTGTCGACCTTATGTGTTTCTGTTCCAGGTGAGAGTCCAGCTGTGCGGATGGTGAGCTGTGGAGCCGACAAAAGCATCTACTTCCAGACAGCTGAGCAGGTAACACTGTTCACACACACACACACACACACACACACACACACACACACACAGACACACACACACACACACACACACACACACACACTAGGGCTGAACGATTTGCAAAAGAAAAACTAATGGCAAGTATTTTTCTATTTTCCAGATTTTTTGTTGCTTTTTGGCCTTTTTTAGTAACTTTTCACACGATTTTAGGAAAAGGTCTAATTGCGATTTTTCTGGCAGATATAGCGATTCCAATTTGATTCACAATTTTCTTTAACTCATGCTTTAGTGAAGTTTTCACAATTTACAGTAACATTTACAAACTTGACAGAAAATTACATCAAACCATTGAAACATCAAAAGCTTTTACTCTAATGTGAGGATGAAAATAAAAACTGAAGGTAAGATTTGTTTCAAACTTTCAAATAAAAGGGCAATATTTTAATATAAAAGGTGAAAATTTTGAGAAACAAAGACAAAATTCTGAGACAAAAAGTCAAGATTTTGAGATGAAACTTCTTAAGTTTAAGAAATCAGTTAAAGATTATGTGAAAAAAGTCCAAACTTTCTCATTTAAGACTAAAAGTCTACATTTTGAAATAAAAAGTTGAAATTTTGACACAAAAAGTCAAAATTCTAAGATTTAAGTCGAAATTATGAGAAAAAGATACAAAATTTTTGGATAAAAGGCAAAAAAAGAAAAAAAAACTGTTTGAAAATAAGATTTTTCGATAAGTTGTTAAATTTAGACTCTTCTCAAAATCCCGAGTCTAAAACCTATTCCTGCTTTTTCTAAACCGGACTTTCTAAATTATATTTTTAGTTTTAAAAACTGAAGAACAAAAAGAGCTATCTTTGACTCTTTTAAAAATGATGTAGTGCAAAATATCCTGAATTGTGTCAAGTTATACAAAATAAAATCAACAACAATCCCAAAGAAAAAATGATTTTTCCAACAGTCTCACACTCAAAGACAGGTGTGTGTGAAACAGCTGATATAACAGATCCTGGGTCAGTCAGGAGCAGGAAAAAATCACAGCTTTAACGATCACATGATCAGGATGTCTGAAATTGCTATTTCAATCATTCAGCCCTGGTTTGACGGCTAGTGTGTGTTTTATTTCAGACAGCAGACGGCGTTTCGTTCTCCAGGAGTCACCACGTGGTGGAGAAGACGACGCTGTACGACATGGACCTGGACTCATCGAGGACGCACGTCGCCATCGCCTGTCAGGACCGAAACGTCAGGTCAGACTCAGAATCCCACAGCGTGTGTGTGTGTGTGTGTGTGTGTGTGTGTTAAACATGCTGATGATGAGTGTGTGTTTCCAGGGTGTACAACGTGGAAACAGGGAAGCTGAAGAAATGTCTGAAGGGTTCGTCCGGAGATGAAGGAGCTCTGCTGAAGGTCAGGACGCTTCACACACTCGGTTTCATGTGTGTGCACTGCAAAAAACAGAAATCTAAGCAAGTCATTCTGTCTGATTTGTAGTAAAAATTGTCTTATTGTTCTTAATTTGAGCCACATTCACCAGACCAGGTCATAAAAATGTCTCATTTCAAGTTTTTTTAAGACAAAAATGAGGTGTAAATTGCTTGTAACAAGTCAAAATAATCTGCCAATGGGATAAGACGAAGTTTCTTGAAATTAGAAAGATGTCTTAAAACAAGAATCTTTTATCTTATCCCATTGGCAGATTTTTTTTGACTTGTTACAAGCAACTGATGCCTCATTTTTGTCTTTAAAAAACTTGAAATGGGACATTTTTATGACCTTGTCCAGTAAATGTGGCTCAAATCAAGAACAGTAAGACAAATTTAACTAAGAATAATACATAATAAATTGCTTAGATTTCAGTTTTTGCAGTGTGTGATGAAGATGAGAGTGTGTCGTTTGACAATGAAACGATCAAAATAATGTCCTGTAAGTGTGTGTTTATGCCCTTTTTTTTTTTTTTTTTTTTTAAGAAAACTTGAGACTTTTAGTACCTGGAGTTACTTCCAATTTGCTGCATGTTATGTGAGAGAAAAACAGTTTAAACTGAAGGAAAACACAAACAGAGAATTTGATTTTAGAGGTTAAGTGAAGAAAAAACACTGCAACTATTGGTGCAGTTCATCACGCTGCGTTCTGATTGGTTGTTCTGTCAGCTGACTCTGTGCTGTGATTGGCTGCAGGTCGAGATGGATCCGTCTGGGTCGTTCTTCGCCACCAGCTGCTCCGACAAAAACATCTCCATCTTTGACTACGAGTCAGGAGAGTGTGTGGCCACTCTGTTCGGACACTCAGGTGAGGAGTCCAGGTGTGTCCTGGTTTTGCTGGAGCGAATAGAAAACAGTCTGAGACCTGAAGAGAAAATATCTGACTGAGCTCCTGTGTGTGTTTCCTCAGAGATCGTCACCTGTATGAGGTTCAGTCAGGACTGCAGACACCTCATCACTGTGTCAGGAGACAGGTAAACCAGCCTCAGGTGAAAGTTTCAGTCCCTTTGTTGACAGAAGAAGCTTTTCCACTGCAGGAATCAGGGTCTTACATTTAGTTCCTGGGACATCTGATGGAAAAGCTACCCTGAGCCCCCTTAAGGACACATTTTTATTAAAAAAAATGAGTTCTTAATCTGAAATCATATCAGTAAATTTTCTATTAAAATTTTGACTTTTATCTCAGACTTTTGTCTTTACCTCAAATTTTGACCTTAAATGTGAAAGTTTGGACTTTTTTCACATTATGTAAAATTGATTTCTTTAACTTTGGACACTTATCGTAAATTATTGACTTTTTTCCCTCAGTCTTTACTTCTCAAAATTTCCACCTATTATCTTAAAATATTGTCCTTTTATCTCAAAGTTAAAAACAATTCTTACCTGCAGTTTTCATCCTCTCATTGAAGTAAAAGCTTTTGATGGTTTGAAGTAATTTTCTGTGAAGTTCATAAATGTTTCTTTACATTGAGAAAACTTCACTGAAGCTTGATTTGCAAAAAATCACAAATTGAATTGAAATCACAAAATCTGCCAGAAAAATCGCAATTAGATCTTTTTCCAAAAATCGCTCAGCCCTAGTTGATACTGCCTCGTAAGCTGCTGATCTAAATTTTTATCGGCATCCTGGGTCACTGTTTGCACTTTTACATATATTTATTGAACCAGAGAGCACTGGGGATCACTTTTTGTCCAACAAACAGACACAAAGTAAACTTGAATGAACCTCATTGGGTGACACACGCCATGATTTGGTTGTAATGCAGCAGTACCCCCCAAACCATCGACTATATTTATGTGTTTTTGGTCTTAGATTTAATCCAAAGAAGCATTAAAAAGGTCATAAAAAGTCTTAAATTTGACTTGCTGAAACCTGGAGGAACCCTGTATGAATAACCTCAGATCGCGGTGTGAGAGGTTTTTACTCCATCAGCATGTAACGGTTTAATCTTTGATATTTGTGTGTGTTTTGTGTAGTTGTGTGTTTGTGTGGCGGCTGGACTCTCAGATGACCAACACCATGAGGAAGAGGCGGGGCTTCAAACTGACCGCAGCACCTGAAACCTGCAGAGTCAAACAGCAGAACATCAGGTGAGTGAAGTGAGAGGTGAAGGTGGTTTAAAGAGACCAGGAGGTTAAAGTGTGTGTGTGTGGGGGGTCAAAGGTTCAGGTTCTCACTTTGCTGATGTTTCAGGAGAGAAACCTTCATCACGGTTCCCTCCTGTCACCTGCCTCACCTGGAGGAGGAGGAGGAGGAGGCTGACTCCAGTACTCCCTCCAGACTGGACTCTGCTCAAGGTGAGGAGGAGGAGGGAGGTGACATCATCATCAGTGGGCTGAAAAAACTGTTTAGTTCTGGGAAATATTTGAACCCTCTGGTTCAAACTCAGCTTGTTGTGTTTTTCTGTGTTTCAGACGCTCAGCTGCTGCAGACCAACGGGAAACTGCCCATGTGGTTCAGGAAACTGGTCAGTTCAGCGCTCGCTCACAGGACTCGAGTGTTTGTAGATCAACTTTCATCAAGACTGTTGCTGTTTACCTACTACACCAACAGTTCATACTGATTCAACAGAAATTCAGTTTGTAGTAACAGTATGTGGAAAAACTGTAGTAAACTACAAGTTCCTGGATGTTTCTACTAATCCAGGAAAATTTTCAGTCTGCAAAAGTTCATTTTCAATCAACAGCAACGTTTGATATAAGGTTGCAAATTAAATATAGAGATTTCCCTGTCATAAATATCTAAACCTTAGTATATTTTATAAAAACAGGATCCTGAAATCTCTCCCTGAATTTGCTGTTTTCTAAATGAATTTAAAATGTTCCTTGAAAGAACTCCTCCCTGAAATATAATTACTATTCCCTTTCCATGATTATTTGTATTTATTAATTTGTCTTCATATTTCATGAGCTTCTGATCTAATTTCTGACGTCTACACGACTACAGGGTGGGCCGTAAGTTTACATACATCGGAAAATGTATATTTTTCTAATTTTTCAGATTCCCTAGAAGATGTTTGACAAAAGAGTAACTGAAATTGAAATGATACTGATGGCTGAGTCAGGAAGCAGTGCATGGTTGTAACGCTCAAAATCTTAAATTTGCACACGTTAACACGCATTAAGGGGATTCTTTTTAGATTCGAAGTAAAACAAGCAACCCTGTGAATTTTCATTGAACTGGAAAAATAAGTATCTAGGTCTAAATGAAGTTAGAAGTGTTTAAGGAAACTGAAAACTCATTAGAATGCGAACAGAAACTTTTCACAAACCCCAAACGAAATATGAAACAAAATTACATCACCCGATCGTCCAAAGTCGTCTTTTAATATTTTTTTAGTCCTTTCAGCGTCCGTTACCCGCGCTCCCTTTGTCCATGGAAACAAAAATCCTTAACTTCAGAAAACCGAAACGAAATAATCCCAAAGTCCTCCGCCGAAAAGTCAATACAAAATAAAAATGATCAAAAAAGCCCAAAAGAAAGTAATCCAAGGAGGAAATAATCCAGACTTTGGAAATCTTCGTTTTTATAAGTCAGCTCCAGCACGCGGTGCAATTAAAGCACAGAACGTTATCATTCATCAACACAGTTATTTAAGTTTCCTTTGTGCGGATATGTTTTTACCACACTTCTCACACATAAATTAACTTAAAACTCTATGTTTCTTTGTAAGTTGCAGACCCTGTCTGACTCTCTTTTTCTCTTTTCCCGCCGCCTGCTCACTTTTTTCCTCCTCTTCCTCCACGCCACATCCTTTATTTATAACTTTACGTGGTAACTTAATTGGACACATTTATTACATTTCCTACTTTTTAGTTGAGCATACCCTTTTCTCAAACCCTTCTTTACACTGGAAAAAGAACTATTTTGATTCTTTAAAAACACAGTTCATCACATTTCTTTCTTTTGCTTTGAGCACCTGTGTTTCATCATATTTTCTTTTTCACTCTCACACACTTTAATGTGCCACTGTCACATGGTGGCACTGAACTTTAACAGAAAACATCGAACGAACACCACAGTTGACACTGTGGCAAAATGTATCACCAGGCCATTACAAGTATAACTTCAGCTTCGCTAGTGCAAATTCATCAACACTGGAAAATAGGGCTGAACGATTTATCATTTTCTGATCAAAATCACAATTTCGTTAAAGCTGTGATTTTTTCCTGCTCCTGACTGACCCAGGATCTGTTATATCAGCTGTTTCACACACACCTGTCTTTGAGTGTGAGACTGTTGGAAAAATACTTTTTTCCTTGAGATTGTTGAATTTGGTTTTGAATTGTTTTGTATTGTATTTTATTTAACTTGACACAATTAGGAATATTTTGCACTACATCATTTTTAAAAGTTAAGAGTCAAAGATAGCTCTTTTTGTTCTTCAGTTTTTATAACTAAAAATATCATTTAGAAAGTCCGGTTTGGAAATAACAAGAAAAGGTTTTAAGGATTTGAGAAAAGTCAAAATTCGACTATTTGTCTAAAAATCTCCTTAAAAAATTTTTTTTTTTTGCCTTTTATCCTTTAATTTTGTATAATTTTGACTTAAATCTTAGAGTTTTGACTTTTTATATCAAAATTTCAACTTTTTATCTCAAACATTGCCTTTATTTCAAAACTTAGACTTTAGTCATCTTAAAATTTTGACCTTAAATGAGAAAGTTTAGACTTTTTTCACATAATGTTAAATTGATTTCTTAAACTCTGGAAGTTTATTGACTTTTTGTCTCAGAATTTTGTCTTTATGTCTCAAAATTTCAACTTTTTATATTAAAATATTGACCTTTTATCTCAAAGTCGGAAACAATTCTTACCTTCAGTTTTTATTTTCATCCTCACATTACAGTAAAAGCTTATGATGTTTTAATGGTTTGATGTAATTTTCTGTCAAGTTTGTAAATGTTACTGTAAATTGTGAAAATTTCACTTAAGTTTGATTTAAAGAAAATCGTGAATCAAATTGAAATCACTGTATCTGCCAGAAAAATTGCAGTTAAGTATTTTTCTAAAACCGTTCAGCCCTAGTGGAAAACACATATTATGTGTTTTTGAAACAGTGCGAATTAGAAAGAGCAATTTATATGAGCAAAAGCATAAGATGATTTTTTTACTTTTCCCATGTATGGCGGCCCACCCTGTACATGCAAAAGCAGTAGTTAGTATTTGGTGGTCACTGCATATTGAATTCAGGAGTAGTTTTTAGTTGGCAGTTTGGAAAACAGACTGCATGTGTGTGTGTGTGTGTGTGTGTGTTTGTGTGTTCAGCAGGGGCAGGGCGGAGCCACCGTCACCGTCCAATCAGACGCTGAGCCTCGTCAGGTCAGGAGTCGATGGACGGAGCAGGCAAACCCTCTGGTCATCTGCTCCAACTTCTCCCCGAGCCCCACCAAGAGTCAGGAGGAGGAGGAGGAGGAGGAGGAGGGAGACTTCCACCCTCAGAGTCTGGAGAGTCTGCTGGGAGACGAAGAAGAGGAGGAGGAGGAGGAGGATGGAGAGGAGGAGGAGAAGGAGGTCAGAACAGGTTTCTTCTTGGTAGATTGATCAGTGAAGCAGCTGTGAACATGAGGTGATTGATGATGTGTGTGTGACAGGAACCAGGTGAAGACAGGAGCAGCTACATCCTCCACCCAAACATCAGCAACACCACAGCCGACAGGTGAGTGAGCACACCTGAGGGTGGAGGCTGCAGGAGGCGCTCTATGGGCCTCATTTACTAAGAAGCATTCACTGACTCTTACAACAGTAGGAATTCAAAATATTAAGAACAAACATGAGCAAAAGTGAACTGCTATTCTTTAAACATGAACTGTTGCAATACTACCCATAATTCGTGATATCTAATCATTAAATTATTTCGTTATCCTGGATTATTCCTTTATTTCGTAATAATTATTAAAACATAAGTCAGTATAACAAAATAATTGGATAAGTCAGTGAATGCATCTGAGAGAGCGGGGCACAGTGTGTGTAGCGGTAGCGACTGACAGACTGCTTGAGTGTGATGTCTGAGCAGGAGTTTTGCTAAAAAACCTGTGGATTTACTGAGTGTATGTAAACTTATAGTTCTATCCTTCAGAGAGTTCAGTAATTGCAGAATCTCTCCATGTAGCATGAAATAGAATTAAAGTAAATCAGTGTTGTGACCTAATATAACTTAAGACTAATGCTTTCTTCTTTTTTTTCTTTTTTATTTGCTAAAACAACAACAACAAAAAACATTATTGAGTTTTCGTCGACTAAAACTGGACTAAAACTATCACATATAGAAATGACTAAAATGTGACTAAAACTAATAAGCATTTTCGTCCAAAAGACTAAAACTAAGACTAAAACTAAAATAGCTGCCAAAAACAACACTGACTCCTTGCACAAAATAAGGAAATACGCAAAATCACCGTCGGATTCATGATAAGTGCGTACCACCCATTTTGTTCGCACCACCGTAACGGGTATCCCAAACATTTTAAATTTCTTATTTAACCTTAATTTAACCAGGAAAGTCCCATTGAGGTTAAGATTCTCTTTTTCAAGGGAGTCCTGGCCAAGAGGCAGCAAAAAACTACAGTACAACATAATTAAAAATGACAAACATATTAAATAAAATACTTACCGGTTGGCAACAGAAGTGACTCATTAAAACAGCTGCTGGATATTTTTGCAAACAAATAAATAATTCTGAGTGAAGAGTGGAGCTGTGTGTGCAACTTTTGCTCAGTGAATGTGTAAATTCATAAGGAAAAGCAAATTATTTTACGTCTTTACTCAGTTTGCACAAATTTATGACACCGTCAGAGCAGTCGACGATTTAATTAACAAAAAATGTGACTTTCTGATATGAACATGATTATATTTTTAATGTAAACCAAGTATTTAATTGAAGATTCAATATTTTAAGCATGATGAGGGTGTAAAAGTGTCAGTTTCATGGTTGTTTAATAAGTTTAGCCAATGCACAGTTTTTAGTAATGAATTCTATTTAAGGCTTTTTTTCTTTTACTGAAAGTAGTTTATAAATGTTATGTTTTTCGTTAAAAGAGTCTGCGTTTTCAGTTTTTTAAGAGGCTGATTATTCATTATTTGTGCATGGTCTGAGGAAGTCCTAAATTTGTTCGCAAAGTAAGAAGGAGTTCAAGTGAGAAAATATTGATGAATCACAAATTTTTGCGTATGTTAGGGTGTCTGCGAGGTTTTGAAAAGTATTAAAAGGTGATAAATCAAAATAGCCAAATATAAAAAGTGTTGAATTTGGTCTTGGAGGTATTATTTTTTCTGACCATGTTGTGTTCTGATTGAAATTGTACATTGTAGAAATCGCATTAATTGGTTTGAATGTAAATTTTTGCATATCTGGGCACATGATCAATGATCCTTGTCACAATCCTGAAGTGTTAACTGTGCCGGTTGTTTGATCCCGACGTCATGCGTCATTCCACATGCACACTCAGCTAAACTTGATAACTTGCTGACTGGGTTTTGTCATCGTCATGGGCAAATGCAAATTTTCCAACAGTTGGGTGGAAGTTCGGAGTTTAAAGATTGGATCAAGCTCGTAGTAGGAAATAACCGGCAGGCATTTTGTTTGGTTTGCAAAAAAGTCATCAATATCAACTGGATGGAAGCTAACGCACTTCAGTCGCATATGCAATCCACTAAGCATCAAAGTGGAATACGTGGTGTTTGGTTTTAAAAAAAACTCTGAGTGTAGTTAAAAAGGTATTAAATTTAACTTAAAGAGCATATTGCAGGTTAAACACAACTTTGACTAAAATCATAGGAAAGATGCCCAAAAACAATGTTCCGAAGCAATTTTTGAAATTAGTGAACCACAGAGTTTGCTGGAGACGTTTTAGTTCACTTTTTTTAACTTCCGCATTAAAAACCGGCATTGGGCTGTTACGTCATCCAGGGGAGAAACTGCTGAAAACTCCTCAGTTTAACGTGAACATGGATCAGACTGACACTGCTGTTAATGAAAAGGAGAAAATCTGCATTCCTATACATATGAGGGTCCTCAGGATTAAAATGATGGGACTTTAAGACAAAATGAAGAGCAGGAACAGGGCAAGATTAGGAGGAATTATGGGTAAAGGAGAGCAGGGAGCTGAGGAGTGAGGAGGACCAGAGGAGAAGAGCGCGAGTCCTGGTGAGTGACGGCGTTAGCTACAGATATGGAGCCTGATACTGTTCACATCAGCGTATTTAAAGTTTGAACTCAGAAACATTAACTTAAAAAGTCTGTACTGCGTTTGGTGCCGATCACAAATCAGTCCGTTGGAAGAGTAAAACTTGTAAAAACACCAAATCTGAACTACAGTTTTCTGCGAGTGTGAGAAAAGAGACGCAGCACCGGCTTCGGCGATATCGTATATTCAACAAACACTTTTTCTACCCGTTAAAATTCGTATATCCACTAATCCAGGGTCGTAAAATAAATAAATCGAGACTTACAGTGCTTAGATGACGTTTCTGTCGGGATGAACCTCTGATAAATCCTTGTTTCCATCTGACACCTGGAGCCGGGCTGATGCTGCTGCTGAACCTGTCGCTGTCTGCGGCTTCACCTCCATCATCTCACCTGGTCCTGGCTCCAGTATCTGATCCTGAACTCCATAATAAAACCAGGAACATAGTCTCCCTGTCGCCACAAACGATCGCTTTTCAGTGACCGATGTAGAGATAAAGTCCCGTTTCTTCAGCTGCAGGAAACAAACCTGAGCATGGAAGCTAACTCTTTCCTCCTTTTGGGGAAAAGATCGACTCGATTTCCTGCTAAGTCGCTATTTTTGAATCCAGAGTAAGAAAGCATCATTGAACCATCCCAATGAACGATCAAATCAAATAAAAAAACTTGTAGAAACACGACTCGAAATCCCCGGTCTCACTCACTCTCTCCTATCAAACACATGGATCAGAGCGGAGGTGGAGAACGCTCGTCCCCTGGATGACGTCACATGGCGAAGGATGAAGCAGCTTTTTGAACAGGGTCACTGAAAATAGCTACTTCATCCTCTAAATTTGTGCCTTTTTGTCACGATTAATTAAAAAAATCAGTGTTTGACTTATTCTACTACTACTTTCAGACCATATCAAGTGTTTATCCAATTTTTTTTTTTACCTGCAATATGCTCTTTAAGGATTGCTGTATATACCGTGGTATGCACTGTTTGTAAATGAGGCCCAATCTGATCTCTGTGTTCACGTCTTTTCAGGGATTTCGATGTGGAAGGAGTGACGGACCCTCAGCGGTCTCTGAGCCAGCCAGAGGTCAAAGGTCAGGGGAAGGAGCCTGTGTGGAGCACTCAGCTGAGTCCGGACTCCGCCTGCTCTGAGGGATCAGGAGGAAGTCTGGAGCAGCAGCAGGACGCAGGTAAACAAGCGCCTCACACCTCCACGTGTCCTGTTTGTGATGTTCGGTGGCGTCTCGGAGCCTCAGTGGGCGTGGCCTCTCTCTCTTTCTGCTGCAGACACGGACTCTCTGAGTCAGGGCAGCTCTGTGGGCAGTCTGGTCCTGGAGGAGGACGAAGACAGAAACTCTCTGAGGAATCACTTTGATACTCTGGCCTCCAGTCTGAGCGACGGTAACAAACTACCCATTACTTCACACTGTCACGACACCAAAAGTGAAGCCAAAACATTCGTATGCCAACATCATGGCATCAAACGAGTCAGAGTCTTAGCTTCACTTTGTACAACATGATGAACTGGACGCCTTTCACCTGTGTATGTGACCTTTGACCTTTCAGAGAAGTTTGACACAGACCTGAGGACTCTGCAGCCTCCGGAGGAAAAACACTTCCTGAATCCTCGACTCAGCATCTCCACCCGCTTCCTGTCCAGATTCCAGGACAGGATCAGGTCAGTCCTCCCACAATGCTTTAGGGCACAGGTCAGCTTATGTTTGTTATGATGATGACCGAATCTGTCTGCTTTGTTTTTAGGGCGTGGCCCAGCCAAGCCCCGCCCACGGTCTCCATCCCAAGCAGGATTTCCGAGGAGAGCAACGTCAGCAACACATCGGTACAGACAAACCTGAAGCAACAGACCAGAAACACCCCAAAAACGATTTCAATGCCTGAAAAACAAACCTTAGATATCACCCCCAAAAAAATCTTTGCACAATCTAAAAAGCATACCTGGAAAAAACACACACACACACNAAAATACACCTGAAACATCCCCCAAAATACACCTGAAACATCCCCTAAAATACACCTGAAATTTCCCCTAAATACACCTGAAACATCCCCCAAAATACACCTGAAACATCCCCAAAATACACCTGAAATTTCCCCCAAATACACCTGAAACATCCCGAAAAATTCCTGAAACATCCCCTAAAAAAATACACTTGAAACATCCCGAAAAATACCTGAAACATCCCCCCATACACCTAAAAAAAATGCATGAACACACCTGAAACATCCCCTAAATACACCTGAAGCATCCTTTAAAATACATCTGAGACATCCCCCAAAATACACCCAAAAAAACGCATTAACACACCTGAAGCATCCCCCCAAATACACCTGAAACATTCCCAAATACATCTGAAGCATCCCTCAAAATACACCTGAAACATCCCCCAAAATGCAACTTAAACAGTCCCTCAAATACCTCTGAAACATCCCCATAAACACACCTGAAGCATCCCCCAAAAAATCCTTGCACATCACCCATGTTCACACCTGAAATATCCCCACATACACACCTGAATCAGCCCCCAAATACACTTTAAACACTCCCCAAAATACACCTAAAACAAACCCATGAACACACTTGATTCATCCCCAAAATAAAACTGAAACATCCTCCAAAAAACTCCTTGCACATCCCCCATATACACACCTGAAACACTTCATCCACAAACTATAAACATCCCTTTAAACATACCTGAAACCACCAAAACACACCTTAAAAATGCTCTGTGAACAACCACAAAAAACACTCCAAACATCCCCTGAAGCACACCTTAAACACACCTTAAACACACCTGAAACACCCCCAAAAAACACACCTGAGCCACCTCGAAAGCATCCCTAACTTAAACATTTAGCCAAGCAACAGTGAAGTCATTTACTTCACAACAATGCATCAAAGACATACACCTGAGTACATCTTACACACCTGAGCATCCTTTTCCTAAAGGCTCAGTAATACTTCCAGTCTTTGACCTTTGTTCATTTGCTGACAGTTTAATTTCAGTTATTGAATTTGACTAAAAACATTTTTCTAGATCAATTCGGAGTCAGGCCGTGAAGTCACCTCAACTCAGAAAGAAAACATCAACCCAACAGGTGAGTCCGCTCCTCCTGTGTACCTGTTCTTCTGCAAAAAGAAGTTAATGATACTGAAGGTGATAAAAAAACTCACCTGATCTGCTGAAACTTCAAACAGGAGCTTAGATTCAGACCTTTAAAGTTGAAAGTCTCGGGTGTTTGGCCAGGTGAAGAGTCTTTATAGTCTTAAAAGTGAAGGGACTTCTTTTTCTGCAGCTCTTACAGACAGGATGTGTCTGATTTGTTTGAGATCATGAAGATAAAAAAATATGGATCTTTAATATTCTGAGGCAGCTCACTCAAGAAAATCAAAGCAGAGGATTTATGAAGATGTGATCCCAGAGCTTTGGAACGTTTCACTGAAATGACAGAAGCTCCAGCAGGGTTCCCTGAGGGACTCCACATGACAAAACTGTAACAAAAGTAAGTGTGTGTTTGTGTGTGTGATCACAGCAAGAAGCAACCAGACAGTTCTTCGTCGGAGAGCTTCCTGCATGATTTCCCATCAGCCCCACCGTCGCCCTTTACGCAGACGACACACAGTTGTTGTCGTCCAGTGCAAAGACAAAGTGGAAGGTTTGTTTTTGGACACCTGGGTGATTTATGGTCACATCATTGGGCTTTCCACCTATTTTTTTTTAATTCACGAGGCTGAAGGTCAAACAGTCACTGGAGAAGCTCGATGTGTGTAATCCTGACGCCCATGGCACTGGTGACACACTTCACATTTTCTGTGGGTGGAAGAAACAGGTGACAACACGTCAGTCTCTGAGTTTTGGAGGTGTTTGGTTCTGGATTAAGTTCATTTAAAGCAAGGTCAGGTGATCTGTGTGCTCTTGATGCACAGAAAACTCCCATGGTTGGTTGTCTGAGGAGGATTTCTGATGGCGTGTTGAGTGGATGTTGTCTGTCTTTATCAGCTACAGCAGAGTGTAAGGCTGGGCGGTATGACCCAAAATTCATATCACGGTATAAATTTAATCCTTTCACGGTAACGGTATATATCACAGTATAAATGTTGTGGTGCAAAATTTAGAACGGAAGTGTTTCTTAATGGGTTTTCTAGTCTCTTATCAAAGCTACGTTGATTTAAAAAAAAAAAAAAAAAAGGCATATAATGTAATTTTAATCTAAAAGCATTTATCATGCAGAAGAACAACAGGAAAAAGGATAGTAAAATTCTTCAACAGTACAAAAATAAAGTGGATATTATCAACAGAACTTCAAGTAAGAGAGGTTTTCTATAAGGAAAATGGCAAAAACAGTGAAAAGGTTCTGTAATCCAAAATTGTGCAAGACCACACATTTTGCTGATGACATTTTTCTGCTCCACATCCCACTTTCTGAACCCGAACCACGCCCAAATCACGGAAGTAGCACATTTTTTTTTTTTTACCAGTTCCTCCTCCTCCTCCGTTACTGTGTTTGCAGCTATTTCCACACAGAGGCAAATATGATGATATCACGGTGTCGCGACGTCACGTTACCTCGCGTCACCGTATGACGGTAGAGCACAAATCTCTACCGTGGGCCAAATTTATACCGTTTCTACCGTCATACCGTGTATACCGCGCAGCCCCAGCAGAGTGTCAATCAAAAACCTAGAGGCAGATGCTCCCTCGCCATGAGATGGTGATCCATGATGATTGCTGACCAGTTCTGGACCAAACTTTTGGAATCAATAAATACAGGGGCCTGGACTGGTATTTGCTTTTTTCCCTCTTCCTTCCTCTTGTACTCTTTTTCTTTATCTTTCTCTCTCTGGCACACTGGTTGTCCCACAGTCCTTCCGCTCCTATCCTCTGCTACGTCACTGCCTTTTTAATGTTTCTTAGACAGAATGAAACTGAAATATAATTGTATGATGAAATAAATTATCTCGTATTTTGTAAAAGTGGATCAAACGTGCTGAATGAGGGCCAGAGTAAATACAGGTCGACCTTTAGTCCCAGGGATTTCAGCTCTGTTTTGAGGCCTCAGGTGATTGGGACAGTTTCACTGTGAGCATTATTTCTAGAACATGCCAGGAAGACTTCTTCAAACTGAACACAGTCACTTTATAAAAGACTGAACATCCAAAAATTATTCCTATCTGAGTTTGTGTCAGGACAAACTGATCAATCATCACCTGCGGATAAAATACCAGCAAACACACCTTTGTCCTTTACAGAGAAATTTGATCCACCTACAAGACAGGTTTATGGTTTTACTGCAGGAATAAAAATGAGAGCAAACCTGTCTGCTCTTAAGAAGCTCCGCCCCCTTACCTGACTCACCTGAGTCAAACCAGGAAACAGGTTTTTATTTTTCATAACTGAGCTGAGAGACAGACGCTACAGGAGGAAAACTCTGGAAACTTTACCATCAGACTTTTACCATCTTTTGTGTCTCAGGGAGAAACTTCCTAAAGGACGCAGAAGTCGAAGTGAGAGTCTGTCTTACCGCAGGTCTGACCTCCTTCTAGACTCGACAGGCCAGACGGTACTCCAGATATTTCTAGGCCAGGAGGACAGGACGACGGTGTCGAAGACATTTCTGACAGACGTCTCGACCACCTCCCTCTTCCTCGTGTCCCTCAGTCCAGTTTGTAAGAGGAAGAGTTCAAAGGAAGAACCACCTTTTAACCTGGCTTTAAGGAACCTGTGTGAGAGTTTCCTCCAGGAGAGAGGTCAGAGACCTTCAGAGGATCTCTGCAGTCTGCACTCGGAGAAACTCAAACTCTTCTGTCTGGACCATCAGCAGCCAGTTTGTGTCGTCTGCAGAGATTCAGAGAAACACAGCGAGCACAGATTCAGACCCATCGATGAAGCTGCTGGAAACCTCAAGAAGAAGCTTCTGGAAACTCTGGAGCCTTTAAAGAGCAAGTTAAAGGTTTGTGAAGGAGTTAAAGTGAAGTTTGCTGAAACTGCAGAACACATTGAGGTCCAGGCCCGACACACAGAGAGGCAGATTAAGGATGAGTTTAAGAAGCTTCATGAGTTTCTAGAAGAGGAAGAGGAGGCCAGGCTGTCTGCACTGAGGGAGGAAGAGGAGCAGAAGAGTCAGAGGATGAAGGAGCAGATGGAGGCTCTGAGCAGAGAGATAGCAGCTCTTTCAGACACAGTCAGAGACACAGAGGAGCAGCTGAGAGCTGGAGACGTCTCATTCCTGAAAAACTACAAGGCTGCAGTGGAAAGAGTCCAGCAGCGCCCCCTGCTGGAGGATCCACAGCTGCCCTCAGGAGCTCTGATAGAGCAGGACAAACACCTGGGCAACCTGAGCTTCAACATCTGGAACAA
>RPOG01000692.1:77704-94350 GCA_008086565.1 Thalassoma bifasciatum
TCCAGGCGACCCCATGTGGGGTCACAACCCCAAGATTGAGAAACACTGAGTTACACCAGTAGTTTTCGTCTTCCTTCTTTGCACTAAAACCACAAAAGTCGTCTTCTTCAGTGTCGGAATTAAACCGCCTCAGAACGCACTCCCTCAGTTTCTTCTTTGTTTCACCGTTGCTGTGCAAACTACAGGCCAGAGTTTTCAGTTTTTATATGGGTCAATGACGTGACGTCCCTTTTTTTGTGTCTGAGTGCAATATTTCCTTCCATCATGAATTGAGTATTTCATCACATGTATTTCTTTATTCTATGAAACCTGTGTTATTTGAATACATCTTTAAACTATTAAAATATAACATGTTTTTTTGTGTTTTGGTTCCTCAAACCCCCAAAATGTCAGGTGGTGCAACCGTCCTGACAAGTATCCACAGTAATTAAACTCTAAAAATTGAATGTCAGTTATTGTAAATGGAAATTAAAAATACAGTGACATTATTTTATNTGCATCAGCCAGAGGAGCCCAAATGACATTTGTGACCAAGTGGAAAAGTTTGTAGATTTCTCTGAAATACTGATAAAAAAGCTTTTTTCACTTCATTGGTGACTGGAACAATTTCCATGTCAGGTGGAACAACCAATGTAATAATGTGAAATGTTATTTTAACATCAAATTATTTATCTTATTCACAAATAAAAGAAATGAAACACACTAAATGAAAATGTATGAGTCACTACAGACACTTGAGAGATACTTGCCAATAATTTCACACAGAAAAAATAACAGGAACATATAAATATATTTTCATATATTTGGTTGCACCACCTGACATTTTTGCGTGCTCAAATTAAAAATACTAAAAAATAATGAAGCTAAAAACTTTGAAATGTTGGTCAACTACTGAAATCTGTTAGAAAACATAATTCTTCTCTCAGAAATATGTTTTTATCCATTTTCAAAGAACTTTTAAAAATACGTTTTTAGACCCTCTTTTTGTCACTGACCCTCATATATTTTTTCAGTCTTAACTTTCATTAAAAAGGCTTTAAAAAGGTCTTAAGTTTGACTTTCTGAAACTTGCAGATACAAATGTTTCATGTTAAAGAGGACGTCTGTTTTGTTTTTTCACGGGTTCAGGTGACGATGGCGAAGCGTTGAGTCTGCAGCAGTGTCAACAGGTCGCCACCGAGCTGAAGGAGACGGCGAGACGAGCCGTGCACCTTTACGGACAGGTGAGCTTCAGAACGAGTTTACAGGAAATTAAAGAAACTTTTCAGTTTGTAAAAGGAAACACGAGAGTGAGATAGGGCCGAACGATTTATCGCAATTTCAGACATGATGATCATGTGATCGCCAAAGCTGGGATTTTTCTTTTTACAGTATTTCGAAAAACTGAAGAGTCACAGATGTTTTTTTAATTTGATTTGCAGTCGTTATGACTAAAAATATGGTTAAAATATTATCCAGTATAATATCCAGTTTATAAATAACAGGAATTGTATTAAAGTTCAGACTCAGTGGATGTGTTAGATTCAAGGTTTTAAGAAAAGTCAAAATTCGTCAAATATCAACACCTTTATTTCTGTAAATTTTGCCTTTTGTGCAATAATTCTGTCTTTATTTCTCATAATTCTGACTTTTTTTTCTCAAACATTTTCAAAATGTTAACGTTTCATTTAAAAAAAAAAAGTGTTTTTTTTATCATAGACTCGTCTTTATCTTAAAATTTTTACCTTTAATGTGAAATTTCAGACTTTTTTGACATAATATAGAAGTGATTTCTTTAAATTTGGATTTTTTTATCTCAACATATTGACTTTTCTTCTGAGAATTTTGTTTTTATTTCTCAAAATTTCCACTTTTTATCTCAAAATATTTACTTTTTTCTACAAGCCAGAAACATTTTTTACCTTCAATTTTCATTCTTGCATTAGAGTAAAATCTTTTGATGTAATTTTCTGTCAAGTTTGTAAAAGTTTCTGTAAATTCTTAAAACTTCACTGAAGCTTGATTTGAAGAAAATCGTGAATCGAATTGAAATCGTAATATCTGAGAAAAATCACGATAAGATCTTTTTCTGAAATCGTTCAGCTGTAGAGTGAGTAGATGTTTGTAATAATAAATAATAAAAAAAATTATTTATAAAGCGTTTTTCAAAAACTCAAAGTCGCTTTACATCAAAAAGTTAAAAAAGAACAAACAGATAAAACAATATTTTACATGGTAAAATTATAACAGTGCAGGTTAAAAACAATTTAAAAAAAAAAAAAAAAGTTTCTGAGAGGAGCGCTTGTTTTAACCTCCTGTTTCCCTCCGTCTGCAGCTCGGCGGGGTGGAGCGGCGTCCCCAGATGGCGTCCGTCCTGCGAGAGGCGTTTGATGTCGTTTGCTGTGAGCTGCAGACGGCGCTGCAGCGTGGAGACGGCGCCCCCTGTGGCGTCCTGGAGAGCGACAGGACGACGTCTCTGCTGGAGAAATATTCTGAGCTGCTGCTTCAAATGACCCAGAACAAACTGAAGCGGCTCTGAGTACGGTGGCTGAGAGGGGCCACACCGTCACTGCAGAGTCTGACAGACGCTTTTCAAAGCATCAGTATTAAGTTTTACGCACCTTACGCTTTTTTTTTTTTTTTAGATAGATGTTTGTTTTTACACTCTGTACATAAAGTTTTTAATGTTTCTGAATAAATGTTTATGTTTGTCATAAAGGCTCAGTCTGTGAAAACTTTTCTTTTTCAGTTTCAGGTTTAAAACTTCATCTTTACTCAAAGAAACTTCATCTTTAGTCGTCTTATGTGATTTAGAGAAATGAACATTGACTTGAATTACAGCACCACAACAACTCATGACATTATTTTTACGATCTGTAACTGCTTTTCTGCCCATTTAAGTCAATTTTCTCTCATTTTTTTGTCACTTTTGGACAATTTTTTAAAGTTTTATCTAGGGCTGAACAGTTTTAGAAAAAGATCTAATTGCGATTTTTCACGATTTTCTTTAAATCAAACTTAAGTGAAATTTTCACAATTTACAGTAACATTTACAAACTTGACAGAAAATTACATCAAACCATTGAAACATCAAAAGCTTTTACTCTAATGTGAGGATGAAAATAAAAACTGAAGGTAAGAATTGTTTCAAACTTTGAGATAAAAGGTCGATATTTTAATATGAAAAGTGGAAATTTTGAGAAATAAAGACAAAATTCTGAGACAAAAAGTCAAAAAACTTCCAGAGTTTAAGGAATCAATTTAACATTATGTGAAAAAAAGTCCAAACTTTCTCATTTAAGGTCAAATTTTTAGATGATAAAAGTCAAAGTTTTGAAACAAAGGCAGTTTTTGAGATAAAAAGTTGAAATTTTGATATAAAAAGTCAAAACTCTAAGATTAAAGTCAAAATTATACAAAATAAATACAAAATTATGGAATGAAAGGAAGATTTTTAGATGAATAGTTGAATTTCGACTTTTATTCTATTCCTGTTATTTCTAAACTGGACTTTTTAAATTGTATTTCTAGTTATAAAACTGAAGAACAAAAAGAGCTATTTTTCACTCTTAACTTTTAAAAATTACGCAGTTTGAAATATTCTTAATTGTGTCAAGTTAAATACAAAACAATTCAAAACCAAATTCAACAATCCCAAAGAAAAAAGGATTTTCTCAACAGTCTCACACTCAGAAAATGATAAATCTTTCAGCCATAGTTTTATCCCAACTTTCTTTACGGTTTTTGTTGCTTTTTACTATTTTCACCAATTGTCAGTTTTGCCACTTTTCCCCATTTTTACTCCTTTCTGTTTATTACTTAACTTTTCTCTCAAATATCTTTCCTATTCTTGTTGCTTAATGCGCATTTTAGTCACTTTTCATTCTTTTTCTGTCACTTTTTGACCATTTTTGATGCATTCTATGTAAATAAAAACAAAATACAACAGTTTGAAAATCCTTCTCAACCCATATTCAATTGAATACACTAATAATAATAATAATAATAATGCATTTTATATCAAGGCGCCTTTCACGACACCCAAGGTCGCCTTACAAAGGGTAAAAAAAAACACATAAAAACAGAATAAAGTTAAAAATAGCAACATAAAAGCAATAGAATAAGGGACAATATGGAGCAGTTAAAAACAATAGGTATTATGAAACAGATGAGTTTTGAGTTTTGATTTGAGAATGATGACAAAGACAACATATTTAATGTTCAAACTCATAAACTTAATTGTTTTTTTGCCAAATAATAATTGACTTAGAATTTCATGGCTGCAACACGTCCAGTAGAAGTTGGGAAAGGAGGGAAAAAATAGTGAGAAAGCTGAGAAAAGCTCATTAAACACCTGTTTGGAACATCCCACATGTGATCAGGCTGATTGGGAACAGGTGGGAACCATGATTGGGGATAAAAGGAGCCACAAACAGGCTCAGTCATTGCATTACTTATTGAAATGGGAGAAATGCTCTTGTGGTTAAGGCGTTTATTTTTTCCTCATGATTTCAACTTTTTATCTAAAAATTCTGGTATCTTATCTCAAAATTTTGACTTTTTGATTCATAGTTTTGGCTTTGTGGCCTCCAATTTTTTTTACCTTCCATCTAAAATTTTTGACTTTCTCCCTCATGATTTCAACTTTTCATCTCAAAGTTCTGATATTTTATCGAAAAAAATGTAATGCTCTATCTAAATTTTTTAAATTTCTCACCTGAAGTTTGACTTTTTCCCCCATGATTTCAGCTTTTTATCTCAAAAATCTGATATTCTGTCTCAAATTTTGACTTTTTAAGTAACAATTTTGACGTTTTATCACAAAATTTACAGACTATAGGGGCAAAAAAAAACTAAAAAAAAGCAAAATTTTCACCTTTTTTTAACCGGCAGAAATGGGCTTGAAAGTTTAATACCAGCAAGAATTTAAGTCTACTTTCACCCCTGGTGTAGCATCAGAGTATCTGATGAAATTTCAGTTTTTACAACAGAGTTGTTGGCAATTTTCCGGGCTTTAAGGTGGGTGGAGAGGGAAAAGTATAAAAAAGTCATCATTTGCTCTGACTCTGCAGCAGCACTGGAGGCCTTAAGGGAGGAAAAAGCATTTCATTCTTTTTTTAATCATAATAATAACACATTTTATTTAAGGGCACCTTTCATGGCACTCAAGGTCACCTTACAAGAATAATTTTTGCCACTTTCGGACCATTTTTGCTGCCTTCTGATATATTTTTTTAAAAGTTTTATATCAATTTTCTGTCTACTTTTATGTTGCCTTTGACTGTTTTTTATCACTTTTCCCTTTTTTCTGTCACTTTTTGAACCAGCTTTTGCGAACTGATGAGAATTTCCAAATTTTATCTTCCCATTTCTGCTACCTTTTTTTCTCTTTTTGCTACTTTCTAACTATTTGTCATTTATCACCCAATTTTCCAGCCAACTTTTGTTACTTATTGGCCATTTTTTTTGTCGAATTTCATTCTTTTTTTGCCACTTTTGTCCCATTTTTACTCCCTTCTGTTTATTTCTGAAGTATTATCTCACTTTTCTTGCCAATTCTTGTTGCTAATCTCCCATTTCATTCTTTTTTCATTCTTTTTCTTTTGCATTTCTGGCCTTTTCTTTTGCTACCTCATGAGTGTTTCCAAATTTTATTTGCCTTTTACCATTTTTACCAATTGTGACTATTTTTTTTACCACTTATTTCCCAAATTTTACTCCACTATGTTCATTTTTTAAGTTTTCTCTCAATTTTCTTGCCAATTCTTGTTCCTTATTGCCCATTGTTGTTGAATTTCATTCTTTTTTTCACTCCTGTACCTTTTTTTGCAACCTTATAACTACTTTTCTTTCATCACCCAATATTCTGGCCAATTTTTGTTGTTTTCATTCTTTTTTTTGCCACTTTCTGACCATTTTTGCTGCCTTCTGATTTATATTTTTAAGTTTTATATCAATTTTATGTCCACTTATGTTGCCTTTGACTGTGTCCTATCACTTTTTAAACCAGTTTTTGCTAACTAGTGAGTATTTCCAAATTTTTTCTTTCTCTTTTTGCTACCTTCTAACTATTTGACATTTATCACCCAATTTTTGTTACTTTTGGCCATTTTTATCAAATGTCATTCTTTTTTTTTTGCCACTTTCGGACAATTTTTGCTGCCTTTTTAAAGTTTGATATCAGTTTTATGTCTACTTTTATGTTGCCTTTGACTGTTTTTATCACTTTTCACTGTTTTCTGTCACTTTTTAAACCAGTTTTTGCTAAATGATGAGTGTTTACAAATATATTCCCAACTTTTTATCCCAATTCTTAAACTTTTGCTGGGGTCACTGTCTTAGAAATTAAGTCACTTAATTCACTTTTTGGACCAGCTTTTGTTTACTAATGAGTATTTCCAAATTTTTTCTTCCCATTTTTGCTACCTTTTATTCTCTTTTTGCTACCTTCTAACTATTTGTCAATTTTCCAGCCAACTTTTGTTGCTTTTTGGCCATTTTTTGTCGAATTTCATTCTTTTTTTTTTGCCACTTTCGGACAATTTTTGCTGCGTTTTTAAAGTTTCATATCAATTTTATGTTGCCTATGACTGTTTTTTATCACTTTTCACTTTTTTCTGTCACTTTTTAAACCAATTTTTGCTAACTGATGAGTATTTACAAACTTTTTATCCCATTTTTGAAACTTTTTTTTTTGGTGGAGATCACTGTGTTTAGAAATTAATCTTTCAAAATGATCAAATCTGACCCAGAATTCGACATAAGTGTAAAGAAAGGAGTTGATCCAGGTGGGCTCCAACAGGTGAGGCTCTGAAGGGGGCGTGTCCTTAATGTTTTTCTGTCAAAACAGGAAGCGCGGAAGGTGGGCGGTGATTGGCTGAGAGACCCGGCAGCTGGCGTTACGTCACAGCTGTCAGCGTCGAGTCTGAGAGAAGAAATTAAAAAAGTGAAGAAACAAACAAACAAAGAGAGAAAGAGAGAAACAATCAGAGAAAAAGAGAGAGAAGGAGAAGAAGGAGGGGTGACTACGGTGGCAGAGGCCGGAGCAGCTGGATGTTGAGGCGGAGCTGCCGCAGCATCAGGCCGAGCTCCGAGCGCCTTCAGCGGGGAAGCAGCATGAAGCAGCCGGGGCGGAGCGCAGCATCTGGGCCGCTGTGAGGGACGACACCCGCGGGGACATGACGGAGCCTCCGGGGGGGACGAGGCCCGGGACACGGGGAGGGAACACTGCCCGGTCCACGGAGACCTGGAAGAGGGAGATAGTCCGGCAGCTGAAGAACCGGGACCGGAGCCAGACCGCGATGTACCAGGACCTGATCCACTTCTGTAAGACCACCAACCCAGTGTGTGTGTGTGTGTGTGTGTGTGTGTGTGTGTGTGTGTGTGTGTGTGTGTGTGTGTGTGTTTACATCCAGATTACTGAGACTCAATACACAGCTGAGTGTGAGAACTTAAGGTCTGAAATCACAGCTCACACTCAGCACTGAGATTTATTTATTCATTTATTCATTAATGCACAAACATTTTCTTTTTAACACTCATGTATTTTTTTTTTTTTTTTTCAAATTGACACATATTTCAAACGTCTATTGACGAGCACCAGAAAACATGATTTCCTGAATGTGGTTTGCTCTAAAGGAGCACTTCCTCATTCCTACCTGGTTACACACACACACACACACACACACACACATAAAAGATCATAAGAAAACCAAAATACTTCATAATAAAGTGCTACAAATATTTAAAAACTTAATAATAAGATACCACAAATGATAAAATACTGAATCCAGGAAAATAATAAACAAATTGCCTAGATATTTAAATGCTTTAATACCTTATAATTAAATATTTAAATTACTGTAACACGTAATAGTGACATACTTAATATATGGAAATACTTGATAATAAAATGCTAAGAAAATACTCATGGAAAACATTTGTAAAGCGCGGTCTGTTTCAATTTTAATGAGAATAATAATTGCTCAAGAAAATATTTTTATTGGTAATTTTTTATAGACCCCGTTTGGATTCCAGGCGACCCTATGTGGGGTCACGACCCCAATCTTGAGAAACACTGGGTTACACCAGTAGCCTATCAGAAAAGTCACTGATCGTTTTCCCTCTTTGCACTAAAACCACAAAAGTCGTCTTCTTCAGTGTCGGAATTAAACCCCTCAGAACGCACTCCCTCAGTTTCTCTTTCGTTTCACCGTTGCTGTGCAAACTACAGGCCAGAGTTTTCAGTTTTTATAAACACCAGAGAATTACCTCATCTCTTTTCAGCCTCCAAATTTGTTGTCATGCAGTTATATCGCCAACTACAGGCCTTGCAATAATTAAAAAATGCTTTACAATTAATTCTTTTCACAACTGTTTCTTTAAATTTACCTGAACGTCCCCAACTATCGTCTTTATTTATGTTTTTTCAATTTTAAATTTAATTTAAAGTGTCATTAAAAAAGAAAACTTAAAAAGTCTTAAATTTGACTGCTGCAGATAACTGCTCGTGCAGAAAAAAACATGATTTCTTGAATGTGGTTTGTTCGAAAGGGGCGCTTCCTCATTCCTACCTGGTTACACACACACACACACACACACACACACACACACACACACACACATAGAAGATCATAACTGATGCAGGTTGCCAGGTTTCATTCTCTACCTGTAAATCTCTAAATCTTAATTCCAGTTTTAACTCTGTTTCCATCTCTCGTGTCCGTAAAGTTCCTTCATTTTCCACATGTGGTTAAAAACACCTCATGTTGTCGTGACTCATGTGTGACTGAGCTGCTGCTGAACACACTCGTCTCTAAGTCACACACACACACACATGTGGAAACATCATCACTGTGACACACAAACACAGAGCTGCAGGTTAAAGAAAGGATGAAAAATAAATCAGCTCAGAGGATTAGAAAAGTGAGAAAAAGTTCAATATTTTTCCACCAAGTGTTAAAAACTGCAGTTCCTGAAGTGTCCACCAGGGGCTGTGGGCAGAACCAGCAGAAACCACATACACACACATTCAAAAAAGCAGAAATAGACATGTTTACAGCCTGGTTATATTATTTCAGTCTGAACTCACTTTTTTTTGCCACTTTTCTCCCTATTTTTACTCTTCTGTTAATTTTTTAAGTTTTCTCCTAATTCTCTTGGTGTTTTTGGGCTTTTATTTGTCTGATTTATTTATTATTTTTCTTTCATCCAATTTACTGATTGTCAGTTTTTGCCACTTTTTCCCATTTTCCACAACTTTAAGCTTATTTCTGAAGTATTATCTCACTTAAATAGCCAATTCTTGTTACTTATTGCCAATTTTAGTCGCTTTTCATTTTTTTTTACCATTTCTGGACTTTTTTGCAACATTTTTAGTATTATTATTATAATTATTATTATTATTATAACAACTTATTTGCTACCGTACCTATTTTTTTCATTCCATTACTCAATTTTTTTGCCACCTTTGGACCTATTTTTGCTTCCTTCTGTTAATTTTTTTAAGTTTTCTCTGAATTTTCTTGCCAATTCTTGGTGCTTTTGGGCATTTTTTTGTCTAATTTGATTTTTTTTTCCTTTCTCCCATTTTACCAAAAGTCAGTTTTTGCAACTTTTTCACACTTTTACTTCCTTCTGTTTATTTCTGAAGTGTAATCTCACTTTAATTGCCAATTCTTGTTGCTAATTGCTAATTTTAGTCAATTTTCTTTTTTTGCTTTTTTATAATAATATTTTTATTTTTATTTTTTATTATTATTTTTCTTTTCATTATTTTTTCATACTTATTTGCTACCTTACATATTTTTTTCATTCCTTCTCCCAATTTTTTGCCAATTTTTGTCACTGTTTGGCCATTCTAGTCACTTTTTCCTTTTTTTTGTAATTCTGGACTTTTTTTTTTTGCTACATTATTATTATTATTATTATTATTATTATTATTATTATTATTATTATTATTATTATTATTATTATTATTGTTACAATCATTATTACAATCATTATTGTTGTAATTATTATTATTATTATTATTATTATTATTATCATTATTATTGTTACAATCATTACAATCATTATTGTTATTATTATTATTATTATTATTATTATTATTATTATTATTATTATTATTATTATTATTATTATTATCATTAATACTTATTTGCTACCTTGCCTTTTTTTTTCATTCCTTCTCCCAATTTTTTTTGCCAATTTTTGTCGCTGTTTGGCCATTCTAGTCACTTTCGTTTTTTTGTAATTCTGGACTTTTTTTGCTACATTATTATTATTTTTATTATTATTATTATTATTATTATTATTATAATTATTATTATTATTATTATTATTATTATTATTTATTTTATTTTTTGTATTTGCAACTTTACCTTTTTTTTTCATTCCTTCACCCAATTTTTTGCTATTCTAGTCACTTTTCTCTATTTTGTCACTCATGGACATTTTTGGACGATTCTAACGTTTTATCTCTGTTTCAGACTCTCAGCTGTTGGAGAAAAGTAGTTTGGCCAAAGGGATACTGAGCTGCACCTCCAGGTACCTGAGCTCACCTGTGCTGTCTGCTCGTGTGTGTATGTGTGTGATGATGATGATGATGATGGTGTGTGTGTGTGTGTGTGTGTGTGTGTGTGTGTGTGTGTGTGTCTCCTCCATCCAGACGTTCCTCCTCTGACAGCAGCAGCTCCCTCTCGTCTCTGCTGCATCAGAACAACCAGCTGAAGAAGACGACAGGAGAGGTACACACACACACACACACACACACACACACACACACACACACACACACACACACACACACACACACAAACCTCCTGGCGATGTGACGTGTGTTTGAACAGGTCATTGGTTGCTCAAACTGAAGGTGTGTGTTCTCTGATTGGTCCTCAGCAGACAGGTGTTCACACCAGGTGACGTGTGTGTCCTGTGACTGTCATATGGATGTTCTGGTGTGTGTGTGTGTGTGTGTGTGTGTGTGTGTGTATGAGCTGCTTTGTCCATTCAGAGTGTGAAGAACATGTGATGGTGTGTTAAGATTCTCCAGTTGCTGACCCAGACTCTGTTCAGAAAACCAGCGATAAAAAAATTTCTCTCCGTTAAAACAAACTTTTGCTGCTGTCGTTACCTGATGCTTATGAGCACAAACACACCTGCAGACAAACATGAAACACACCTGCAGACAAACATGAAACACACCTGCAGACAAACAGGAAACAGACTCAGCTTCAGGGCGACAGGAAGCTCCGTGAGCTGCCTCAGCCTCAGGTGTTTCACCTGTCGTCAAAGTGAGAGAAACTTCAGAGAAACTTCAGAGAAACTTCAGAGAAACTTTAGAGAGAAGCTGCACAGAAATCAGACCAGAGAGAAAAATACACAAGAGCTGTTTCCACAATCACTCTCTCCAGACTCCTCACAAAGAGAATTTTATTTAGTACACTATAAAGTGAACTCATTCAACAAAGTTATTTTTTTTTGGATAATAGGTCAAAAATTTTGAGATATAAAATTGAAATTGTGGTGATAAGAAAGTCAAAAATATGAGAAAAAAGTATTAAATAAAAGGTTGAAATTGTTGAATCTAAGTCAGATTTTTTTAAATGAAACGTGGTAACTGTAAAATTTTGTAGATAAAGTCAAATAAATGAAAAAAAAGTCAAAATTATTAGATAAAAGGTTAAAATCTGAGATAAAAAGTCAATTTTCAGTTTTTAAAAAAAAGGGCGATTGTAAAAAAATTGACTAATTTAGAATCATGAGGTTAAAAGTCTGGCTTTTGGGACCAAAGTTAAATTTTTAGATATAAAGTGGCAACTGTAAGTTAAAGTAAAATTTTTGTAGATTCAGTCAAATATAAGAGAAAAAAGTCAAAATTTGGAAATGAGAAATCTGAATTTTGAGATCAAAATCCTTTTTTTTTTTTTTTGGATAAAAAGTGGTAACTCTTAGTTAGAGTAAAATTGTAAGATAATTAAGTCAGAATCTTGATAAAAGGGTCAAAGTTTTTTTTTATAACAAATAATTAATCGAAGAAAGGAAATTTCAATATTAAGTATATTTCCATTTCGTTTTATTGCAGTCAAATTTTCCAGATAATAAACCCCAATTTTGGGATAAAAAGGTGTAAAATTGACTTTTTATAAAAAATAAACTGACTTAACATGGGTATAAAAAATCCCAGCAAAGCCATTTTATTCTATATTTTTTTCATTTATATTTTTTCTAACTGACAGAAATGGGTTTCCAGTTATTTATGTATTATTATTGTTATTCATATTATTATTTGTATTATTTTTGTAGCTGGCCTATCAGGTGGTGGAGCTGCAGCAGCAGATTAAAACCAAAGAGTGTGTTCTGGAGGAGCAGCATACAAGGTGAGACACACACACACACACACACACACACACACACACACACACACACACTAATCCTGTTTTTAACTTCTTTTCAATGATTAAATCTGAATAAAAACAAATCTTCCTCAGACTGTCAGAGGTGGAGCAGCGGCGCTCGGGTGCGTTTGATGCTCGTCGGGGGCTGCAGGAGCGGGTGGAGCAGGTTCAGGAGGAGAACAGGGCGTTGAAGGCGGAGTACGACGCCCTGCTGGAGCGACAGAGCCGCGCGGAGGCGGAGCTTAGAGAGGGGAAGGTGAGAGGAGGACACCTGCTGGAGGACATGATCCACATGAAGCAGCAGGCGGCCGCTCGCATGAACAACCGCAACGAACGCCGCTCCAGGTACCTGAACGCACCGCAACACCTGTACCTCAGAGACAAACTCAGCCACATGATGACATCACTGTGTGTGTGTGTGTGTGTGTGTGTGTGTGTGTGTGTTCGTCAGAGCTCGAGAGGCTCACCTGCAGAAGGAGCTGCAGACGGCCGCCAGGTCAAAGGTCACCATAGACAGGTAAGACGTCCACCTGTGAGATTATTCCAGAAGTATCTTCTCTGTGAGGAAGGTTGATTCTAGCGCCCCCTCTGGAGGAAGGTGGTACTGTCACACCCCAATTATTCCATCCTATTAACTAGGGCTGAACGGTTTTAGAAAAATATCTAATTGTGATTTTTCTGGCAGTTACAGCGATTTCAATTCAATTCACGATTTTCTTTAAATCAAACTTGAGTGAAATTTTCACAATTTAAAGTAACATTTACAAACTTGACAGAAAATTACATCAAACCATTGAATCATCAGAAGCTTTTACTCTAATGTGAGGATGAAAATAAAAACTGAAGATAAGAATTGTTTCAAACTTTGAGATAAAAGGTCAATATTTTAATGTAAAAGTGGAAATTTTGAGAAATAGCGACAAAATTCTGAGACAAAAAGTCAATAACATCCAGAGTTTAAGAAATCAATTTGATATTATGTGAAAAAAGTCCAAACTTTCTCATTTAAGGTCAAAATTTTAAGATGACTAAAGTCTAAGTTTTGAAATAAAGGCAGTTTTTGAGATAAAAGGTTGAAATTTTGATATAAAAAGTTAAAATTCTAAGATTTAAGTCAAAATTATATGAAATAAATACAAAATTATGGAATGAAAGGGAAAAAAAATGAAAGGAAGATTTTTAGATGAATAGTTGAATTTCGACTTTGATTGAATCCCTGAGTCTAAAACCTATTCTTGTTATTTCTAAACTGGAATTTTTAAATTGTATTTCTAGTTATAAAACTGTCAAAATTTTAAGATGACTAAAGTCTAAGTTTTGAAATAAAGGCAACGTTTGAAATAAAAAGTTGAAATTTTGACACAAAAAGTCAAAACTCTTAGATTTAAGTCAAAATTATACGAAATAAATACAAAATTAAAGGATAAAAGGCAAAGGAAAAAAAATTTAAGGAGATTTTTAGACAAATAGTTGAGGAGGAAATGCTCTAAGACTGTGAAGCTGCTGTTATTGATGAGAACGGACACGACAGACAGACTTTGTTGCCTGAAATGTCCTCTTTAAAGTGGTGAACCTTATTAAACTACTTTGAAAACTATACAAACTTGAGACCTAAGGAGACCACCTTTCCTCTCACTTATAAGTCCCATGCCCGCAGTCCTACACTGCAAATGACCCCAAACAGGTAGGACGTCCACGTTGTTGTGAGTGATTCTTTCACTAATTACGTTTTGTTGATCACGACAACTGTACAGCAAAGTTAGTGACTGAAGTTGAAGAATCTATCACAAGCTGTCCTGGGATGAAAACTCAACAGAAAATGATGGAGTCACTTTAGTCCTGCAGCTAGAACCCTGTTGAAAACAAAGACTTGCAGTTTTGGACAAACACTTATTTCCCGTCTCTGAGTTTGTTCGTGTTTTGTCTCAGCTCATCGAGCGCGCCGACCTCCAGGTCCACGTCTCCAAAGATCGAGGAGCAGAACGAGTCCAACGAGCGAGGACATGCACGACTGTTCAGGTCACACACACACACACACACACACACACACACACACACACACACACACACCTGATTGAACCATAAATACTCAGAGTCCTGGTTTTGATCATTGACTGTATAAAGAATAAACAGCGTGGCTCCGCCTGTCACCGTTCTACGATTTTGAAGCCAAAAAAACGTGTTTCTCTAACCGCCATTGTGCAGCCAGAGTCTGCGCAGTAGAGAATTTCCGGTGGAGCCAAGTAAAAAAGAGAAATAAAAATATTTATTTCTTCTTCTTCAGAAGGTTTAGTCTCCTTTTGGCTCTTTCCTGAAGTTTCTTATATCCCCGATAAAAACTACTCACGAACGGCAGCTGTCAACTATCGTAAAACGAAACTTATATCGCGGTTTTTAACGTCCAATAACTAATGAGAAACTAACTTCTCAGAAAAAAAACACCTGAACACCATGCAGCCAAATGACATCATCATACCACCTTAGAGTAAAGATGAGAGAAACGTTTCTACGAGGTATCGTAATTTTTTAAAGTTTTCCCGGCTCATATCTGGAATACATGGGGAGGCGGGGCTTATGACCTATACTGCAGCCAGACACCAGGGGGCGGGGCTTATGACCTATACTGCAGCCAGACACCAGGGGGCGGGGCTTATGACCTATACTGCAGCCAGACACCAGAGTCTATGGTTTTGATGATGTAATGATCGTAAACAAAGAGAGAAACTCCGATCAGCTGATTGTTCCCGTCGCTCCCTCAGGTCGGCGTCAGCGACGTCACCCAGGATCCTCTCCTCCATCAGAGAACTGTTCCAGTAAGTCCTCCTGTCAATCACTTCTTCTTCTACTGAAACAAAGGCTGTTTTCTAATTCGCCTACTACCTACTGCTTTCTACTGCAGTATAAAGTACACACTGATACTGTATTTAAATGTAGTTTATATGACAGTTCTGTTTGGTCTGCAAGAATAAGGAAAAGCTGATGGATTTTTTTACTGTCTTTATTAGTTACATTAGGACAACTTAATAAATATTGAATCAATAAATTCTCCAGAAAGAAACTTCTAAATTTTGGAGGAAAATGTTGGAATATTCGTTTTCTGCAGTTATTACAAATGATTATAGGTCCAAGGGCTATAAACTGCATAAGTTTAACCAGGAGACTCTGATCTTTGTAATAACTGCAGAGGACGTGTGTGTTTAAATGTGGATGTCGCAGCTAAATTCATCATATTTGATTTTTAATATTTCACCATATGTTATTCATTGAAAATAATCTGGAGTGGATTCACTTTTTATTTTTAGAGATGATGGAAAAACTGTTTCTGGGTCAATGACAAAAAGAGGGTCTAAAAACGTATTTTTTAAAAGTTCTTTGAAAATGGATAAAAACATGTTTCTGAGAGAAGAATTATGTTTTCTAACAGATTTCAGTAGTTGACCAACATTTCAAAGTTTTTAGGTTCATTATTTTTTAGTATTTTTAATTTGAGCACCCAAAAATGTCAGGTGGTGCAACCAAATATATGAAAATATATTTATATGTTCCTGTTATTTTTTCTGTGTGAAATTATTGGCAAGTATCTCTCAAGTGTCTGTAGTGACTCATACATTTTCATTTTGTGTGTTTCATTTCTTTTATTTGTGAATAAGATAAATAATTTGATGTTAAAAAAACATTTCACATTATTACATTGGTTGTTCCACCTGACATGGAAATTGTTCCAGTCACCAATGAAGTGAAAAAAGCTTTTTTATCAGTATTTCAGAGAAATCTACAAACTTTTCCACTTGGTCACAAATGTCATTTGGGCTCCTCTGGCTGATGCAGTTTCCTGTTTCCTGTTTTATTCTCTTCACTTTAAAATAAAAGTCTAATGTTACGGTTGCACCACCCTGACATTTGACAAGGTGAAAATTACGGGACAAAAGTTTTTTACATTTCTCAACAGCTTTAAAATTCTTTTTATTTGCAAAGAATGTTTTATTTAAAAAGGTTCAAGCATAAAATAATGCCACTGTATTTTTAATTTCCATTTACAATAACTGACATTCAATTTTTAGAGTTTAATTACTGTGGATACTTGTCAGGACGGTTGCACCACCTGACATTTTGGGGGTTTGAGGAACCAAAACACAAAAAAACATGTTATATTTTAATAGTTTAAAGATGTGTTCAAATAACACAGGTTTCATAGAATAAAGAAATACATGTGATGAAATACTCAATTCATGATGGAAGGAAATATTGCACTCAGACACAAAAAAAGGG
>RPOG01000692.1:94355-122349 GCA_008086565.1 Thalassoma bifasciatum
GTCATATGGTTGCACCGGGCTGGATCTCATACAGGATCATATAAGTCCTGGAGCGGACTTCAGTGGTTTCCAGAGGAAGTTTTGTGGGTTTGTGTTGGAAAATAGTCGGCACAGCATTTGGCTTTAGTCTCCGTTTATAATGACCCACACCTGTCAGCTCTTTCATCAGCATGGGCCGGCTAAATGCAGCAAATGCTTCTGGGGAGAAGTGGCCAGAACATAGCCGCGGGTCCATGGGAAGTTGTTTACGCCCACAAGCCATTTCCCACAACTTCCTTCTTTTCTTGTCTTTTGGGAAGCTGTGCAGACTAACATCAGTCTCCTTGTTTCCTTTGGACTGAAAAGTGCACCCAAAAGCAGCCACATGTGGCATTATTATGTTTTTTTCCCTCCTCAAACCTCGTGACTTACGGCGACTAGTAGTGAGGAAACGGCCAAATCCAGATGCTCAGCACCAATCAACCAATCTACGTCATCAACCCAGAATGCATTGCAGCAGTAAAACAATGGCTGCGCCCGAAGGATAGAAACTGTGTTTTAAACTGTATTTTTTTAAAGAAAAACCAATTCGTTTTGTCTTTAACAACAAATTCTAGTTTGAGACAAACATTTAAGCAGATTCATGCCTGTTGGTCCTTACAGTCGGGGTACAGACTTATGACCTCTGACCTCTGTGGGTGTTTGCAGGGCTCCAGGATTCTCGCCGCCTCCTACGATAAGTCGGCTTTGCTGTGGCGACTGGACAACTCTGTTCCTAAGGTAACGATGACGGAAGCATCCAAACATTTTCAGCTTCTTACTCCATGATCAGTGTCTCACCTGTGTGTGTGTGTGTGTGTGTGTGTGTGTGTGTGTGTGTGTGTGTGTGTGTGTGTGTGTGTGTGTGTGTGTGTGTGTGTCAGCTGACTCTGACAGGTCACAGCAGGAAGGTCACGGCGGCGAGGTTCAGCACGTTGCTGCACCAGGTGGTGACGGGCAGCGCAGACAGAACCATCAGGCTGTGGGACCTGCACCGAGCCGCCTGTGAGCAACTGATCAATAACTGATCGATCAATACGAGAGCTGAACGATTTACAAAAATAATCTAATTGTGATTATTATTTCCTTTATTCCATTGTGATTTTTTTGTGTGATTATTTCTAGTTTCCCATCTTCTCTGTTTTTAAACAAACTCATTTTGAACATGAACAGTTTCATTAATTACAGCACAACAACAACAACCCACTACCACTACAACTGGGACTGATTTTTACACATTTAAACACTTTTACTTTATTTTTTCACACTTTTGGAACATTTTTTTGATACTTTCTCACTATTTTCCTGGTTCACTCCCAATTTTCTTGCAAATTTTTGTTGCTTTTTCCCTTTTTTTTGACGCTTTTGTACTATTTTTTCTGCAAGACACTTACAATTTTCCAAGTATAATCCCAATTTTCTTGCCATATTTGTTGACTTAATCCATTTTTACCACTTTTCACTGTTTTTCGTCACTTTTTTCAACATTTTTGCTGCTTTCTGAATTTTTTAAAGCTTTCTCCTTAATTTTTCTTGCTTATTTTTTTCACAGTTACAGACCATTTTGTGACACATTGTCACAATTTTCCAGGTTCACTTTCAATTTTTGTTGTTAACGCCCATTTTTTACACTTTTCTCATTTTTTTTTTGACACTTTTGAACCATTTATTGCAACAAAGCCGACTGTTTCTCCAAGTTTAATCCCAGTTCCACTATGTTTGTTGATTGTGGCTATTTTTACCACTTTTCACTGTTTTTCGTCACTTTTTCCACTAAACTTTTCATTATCCTCCAAAATTTTGCTTTCTCACTTTTGCACCTTTTTGCCATTTTTGCTACTTTTTTGAGTATTTCCAGGTTTTATCCCAATTTTTGTTGCTTGTTTGCCAATTTTAACCTTAGGACCATTTCTTCTGCAAGAAACTTACAATTTTCCAAGTGCAATCCCAATTTTCTTGCCATATTTGTTGACTTTGTCCATTTTTTATCACTTTTCACTGTTTTTCGTCACTTTTTTTCAACATTTTTGCTGCTTTCTGAATTTTTTAAAGCTTTCTCCTTAATTTTTCTTGCTTATTTTTGTGACCCGTTCTCACGATTTTCCAGGTTCACTCTCAATTTTTGTTGTTTTTGCCCATGTCTGACACTTTTGGACCATTTTTGCAATAAACTGACTATTTTCCAAGTTTTACCCCATACCTACATATTTTGTAAATTTTGGCCATTTTTACCACTTTTCACTGTTTTCATCACTTTTTCACATTTGTTTTGCTACTTTCTGAAGTTTCTCCCAAATTTTTCTTGCTTATCTTTTTTGCTTTTTGGGAATTTTAGTCACCTTTTACTCGTTTTTGCCACTTTTGGACCACTTTTCGCTACATTTTTACTATTTCAGGTTTTATCCCAATTTTTGTTGATTTTTGGCCATTTCTACTACCTCGAACTAACTTTTATTGCTCCTCTTTGCTGTTTTTGCCTCTTTTTACCACATAGTTTGTTTCTTTTGTAAAGGTAGTTTTTAACAGTTTGTCTCTTTGGTTGAGTAACTCTGGTGTAGAACAGAAAACATCTGCTGCAGAAACTGTAGCTGATATTCTGACACATTTCAGGTTATAGAAATATTTCACCGTCTGACGTTAGAATATTACACTTTGATCTAATTGCCCAGCCTTCATTAACACCTGTGTCTGTCTCATGTCTGACCTGGACTCACCTGTGCAGGTGTGCAGGTGTCTGAAGTGGCCTCGTTCTGCAGTGACCTGGTCTGCTCAGAGAACTGCATCATCAGCGGACACTTCGACTGCAAGATCCGAGTGTGGGACACCAGGTAAGTGTCAGCTCCCTGTCTGTTTCAGTTATTTAGAGGACAAAAGACTTTTTAAATGAACGTCATTTTCCACAATGAAACTTCCATGGAATTTCCTGTTTACAGTGAAACTGAGACTCACCACAAACATGTGAACGGGTGATCTGAGAACGAAGAAATCAGTTTGTTTTTCAGCTTCATACAGTTGAAAAAACCCAGAGTTGGGCCTCTGTTAAGTTAACAGTGAAACTAAGACTCTTCATAGAAACTGTCCATGTGGCAAACTCAACACCCTTTAATCAAAGGAAATTACAAAAACATAAATCTGTGAAAAAAACTCATATTAGTTTTCTGGAGTGAAGCCTCGGTGAAACTTACTGTTGCTGTGAAACTGAGACTCACAACAGACGATGTCCATCTTGTAAACTTTAGACACATTTGGCCCCAAATAGATCACGAAAAAGTAGATCTCAAAAAGAGAAAAAAGTAAATTCAACGAAGAAATCAGTTTGTTTTTCAGCTTCATACAGCTGAAAGAACCCAGAGTTAGGCCTCTGTAAAGTTAACAGTGAAACTAAGACTCTTCATAGAAACTGTCCATGTGGCAAACTCAACACCCTTTAATCAAAGTAAATGACAAAAACATAAATTTGTGAAAAACTCATATTAGTTTCCTGGAGTGACGCCTTGGTGAAACTTACTGTTACAGTGAAACTGAGACTCACAACAGACGATGTCAGTTTAGTAAACTTTAGACACATTTGGCCCCAAATAGATCAAGAAAGTAGATCTTAAAAAAGAAAAAAGTAAATTAAACGAAGAAATCAGTTTGTTTTTCAGCTTCATACTGTTGAAAGAACCCAGAGTTAGGCCTCTGTTAAGTTAACAGTGAAACTAAGACTCGTCATAGAAACTGTCCATGTGGCAAACTCAACACCCTTTAATCAAAGTAAATGACAAAAACATAAATCTGTGAAAAAAACTCATATTAGTTTTCTGGAGTGACGCCTCGGTGAATCTTACTGTTACAGTGAAACTGAGACTCACAACAGACGATGTCCATCTTGTAAACTTTAGACACATTTGGCCCCAAATAGATCAAGAAAAAGTAGATCTTAAAAAAAGAAAAAAAGCAAATCTTTGATATGTTTTGTTTTTTTCCAAAATGAAGCTTCTGTGTGACGATGATTGACAGTGAAACTGGGATTAGGGCTGAAAGATTTATAGTTTTCTGATCGAAATCACGATCATGTTTTCGCCAAAACTGCTTTTTTTTTGTTGCTCCTGACTGACCCAGGATCTTTAGTGTCAGCTGTTTCACACACACACACACGTTTAAGTATAAAACTGTTGGGAAAAATTCCTTTTTTTTCTTGGGATTGTTGAATCTCGTTTTTCTTATCACTTATTTAATTTTTTTTTAAATTGTTTTGTATTTTATCTTTTTTTTAACATAAAACAGTTATTTTGGACTCAATTGTTTTTTTTAAAGTAAAGAGTCAAAGATGCTCTTTTTGTTCTTCAGTTGTTAAAACTAAAAATATGATTAAAAAGTCCAGTTTAAAAATAGTGAGAGTCGTATTTAAAGTTCAGACTCAGTGGAGGAGTTTGACTAAGGGTTTAAGAAAAGTAAAAAATTGGCTTTTTATCTCAAAATCTTCTTTTTTTTTTTTTTTTCAAAATTTAGCCTTTTATCTANCCACCTGACATGGAAATTGTTCCAGTCACCAATGAAGTGAAAAAACCTTTTTTATCAGTATTTCAGAGAAATCTACAAACTTTTCCACTTGGTCACAAATGTCATTTGGGCTCCTCTGGCTGATGCAGTTTCCTGTTTCCTGTTTTATTCTCTTCACTTTAAAATAAAAGTCTAATGTTACGGTTGCACCACCCTGACATTTGACAAGGTGAAAATTACGGGACAAAAGTTTTTTACATTTCTCAACAGCTTTAAAATTCTTTTTATTTGCAAAGAATGTTTTATTTAAAAAGGTTCAAGCATAAAATAATGCCACTGTATTTTTAATTTCCATTTACAATAACTGACATTCAATTTTTAGAGTTTAATTACTGTGGATACTTGTCAGGACGGTTGCACCACCTGACATTTTGGGGGTTTGAGGAACCAAAACACAAAAAAACATGTTATATTTTAATAGTTTAAAGATGTGTTCAGATAACACAGGTTTCATAGAATAAAGAAATACATGTGATGAAATACTCAATTCATGATGGAAGGAAATATTGCATTTCTAAAAATAAGACAAAATGACTCACTTAGATTTCAGATTCTGCAGCCAGTTAAAAGTATAAAAAATAAATACTGGCTTTGTTGAGATTTATTTTTATTTTTTTGCTCATATTAAGTTGAAATTTTGATGTTCTATTGTATAATTTTGGCTGTAAGAGCTCAAAAATTTGGCTTTAGTAACTCTCAATTTAGATTTTTTACCTCAAATTTTGACTTGATGTGACTTAATTTTTTTTTGAGATGAGAAAATTGAGAGGATTAATGTGTGTGTGTGTGTGTGTGTGTGTGTGTGTGTGTGTGTGTGCTCTCAGGACGGTGGGCTGCGTTCAGGAGCTTCCTGCTCAGGGTAAAGTCACCTCGTTGGACATCAGCTCCGACCACCGTCAGCTGCTCAGCTGTTGCCGTGACGACTGCCTCCAGCTGGTGGAGCTGAGGAGGCGGAGCAACGACCGCATGTGCTTCAGGTAAACGCAGGTGAACACAGGTGGGAGGGAGGAGTTCAGAGTGTGTGTTCATGATGCTGACCCTCTGTTTGTGTGTGTGTGTGTGTGTGTGTGTGTGTGTGTGTGTGTGTGTTTGTTTTTAGAGCTGAAGGCTTCAAATGTGGCAGCGACAGCACCAAAGCTGTGATCAGGTGAGTCCTCTTAAAACCAGGTGTGTGAACTCTGCTCCTCCTCGGTGTTGAAGTGAAGCCGCAGACCTTAACAGCATCGGATAAACGGTCTCAACGGGGAGTCATTCTCGCAGAGAGTGATGCATTATGGGAAGTTTTAGTGCTAATGTTTCAGAGTATCAGGTTTCTGAGTCTGACTGAGAGAGTTCAGTCTGGGTGAACGTCCTGATAAAAAAGAGAGAGAGAGAGAGAGAAACACAGGGAGAAGTTAAAGAGCTGACTGATCCTCATCTCCTCGTTTAAAGAACTCCTTCTTTCTCACTCTTCTTTTCCACTCCCTCATCTCCTGGTGTCATATTCTCATCTCCTCATATTCTCAGCTCTTTGTTTCATCTCCTTACCTCCTTGATTCCTTGTCTCATTCCCTAAACTCTTGCTTCAACTCTGTTTCATCTCCCTGACTTCTCATCTCATCTTCATCAACTCCTGGTCTCATCTCCTCAATTACTCAACTTGTTACCTCAACTTCGAGTCTCATGTTCTCATCTTGTCTTCTTTAATCCCAGCTTCATGTTCTTGATTCCTCATGTCATCTCCTTGTCATGTCTTCATCTCATCTCTACTACTCCGAGTCTCACATCCTCATGTCCTCCTCTCCTTGACTCCTCATATCATTTCCTCAACTCCTTGAATATTTTTTTTTGTCTTTCATCCTTAATCCTCATCTTATCTCCTCAAATTTTCATCCCCTTAATTCCTTGTCTCATCACCTGAACATTGCCTCATTTCCTCATCTCACCTCTTTGTCTCATATCTTCAATTCCTTATCTCATCCTCCTTGACTCCTCGTCTCATTTCCTTAAATACTCAACTTATTCCCTCAACTTCGAGTCTCATGTTCTCATCTTGTCTCCTTTAATCCCAGCTTCATGTTCTTGATTCCTCATGTCATCTCCTTGTCATGTCTTCATCTCATCTCTACTACTCCGAGTCTCACATCCTCATGTCCTCCTCTCCTTGACTTCAAATCTCATCTTCTTGACTCCTCATGTCGTATTCTCTATCTCTTGTCTCGTCTCTACTGTTTCATCCCTCCATACTCATCTCCAATTCCTTATCTCATCTCCTCAACTCCTTGTCTTGTGTCCTCATCTCATCCTCCTTGACTCTTCGTCTCATCTCAATTACTCGACTTGTTCCCTCAACTTCGAGTCTCATGTTCTCATCTTGTCTCCTTTAATCCCAGCTTCATGTTCTTGATTCCTCATGTCATCTCCTTGTCATGTCTTCATCTCATCTCTACTACTCCTAGTCTCACATCCTCATGTCCTCCTCTCCTTGACTCCTCATATCGTATTCTCTAGTTCTCGTCTCGTCTCCTCAACCTCTCATCTCCAATTCCTCATCTCATCCTCCTTGACTCCTTGTCTCATCTCCACAAATACTCAACTTATTCCCTCAGCTTGAAGTCTCATGTTCTCAGCTCTTTGTTTTATCTGCTTGACTCATGTTTTCATCTCATCTGCTCAACTCCAAGTCTCATAGACTTATCCCCTCATTTTATCTCTTTGTGTCATGTCTTTTTCTCATCTCGTTGACTCTTCATTTCCTTGTCTTATCTTCCCAACTCCCTTGTCTCATCCCTTCAACTCCTAGTCTGTTCTACTGTTCTACTACCTACTATTCTCATCTCCTCATCTTATCTGCGTGTCTGACATCTTCGATCCTCATCTTATATCCTCAAATCCTCATCTCATTTCCTTAGCTCCTAGTTTAAAGATCTTAACTTCTGCTTTCTTTGTCCCATCTCGACTCCTTTCCTCATATTCTCACTTGTCTCATCTCCACAAACACCCAACTTGTTCCCTCAACTTCAAGTCTCATGTTCTCAGCTCTTTGTTTTATCTGCTTGACTCATGTTCTCATCTCATCTGCTCAACTCTTAGTCTCATATTCTTATCCCATTGTTTTGTCTCCTTGTCCTTTTTTCCTCATCTCCTCGTCTCATCTCGTCAACTCCTAGTTCACTATTCTCATCTCCTTGTCCTACATTCTTAATCCTCATCTTATCTCCTCAAATTCTTGTCTGATTTCTTAGCTCCTTATCCACGCAACTCCTGGTCTCATGTTGTCGTCTCCTTGTCTCAACTCCTTGACTCCTTATCTCATATTCTCAGCTCCTTGACTTATCTTTCAACCTCTCGTCTCATCTCCCGGTTTCATATTCTGGTCTCTTCTCCCCACTTCCTAAACCTTGTCCTTAACCCCGAGTCTCATTTTCTCATCTTCTTAATTCCTTGTCTCATCACCTGAATATCACCTCATTTCTTCATCTCACATCTTTGTCTCATATCCTCAATTCCTCTTCTTATGTCCTTGTCTCCTCATTTTGTTTTATATCTCCTCATCTCATAACTGAGAGAAATGAAACTGTGTTTTTCTGTCTCTGCTCTGAGCTCTTTCACTTTGTTAGTTTCACTCTCACACTGATGTTTCAGCCTCCAGGGTTCAGTTCAATGTTTCATGACTTACAGTCTTGAAGTCAGTGTCATATTAGTCGTCCTTCACAAAATTTCTGACGCAGTTTAAAACAGAAGCTTCAGTTTCCTCTGAGGTTACACCAACATTTAAAAACCTGCAGTTCCCTCGGTGTCCACATGAGGTCGCCTCTTCCAACCACACAAACCAATAAAAACACGATCTGAGACTCATGAGATTACATTTAATCTGACATTATTAACCGTGTGTGTGTGTGTGTGTGTGTGTGTGTGTGAGAGAGAAAGAGATGAGAGAATCAGAGCTCAGAGATGCTGCTCCCTTAGTTTCTATGACAACAGTTGCACAGAGATGCTTTAGGGCTGTTTGACAGAAGAACACGAGATATAAAAAGGTGTTTCTGCACACACACACACACACACACACACACACACAGATATGGCCCCCTGCTGAGCTCTAACCACTCAGCTGCAGCTGAAACAAACAGTGATGAGAGCAGAGTCAGACTTGGTGTCAGGTTTATTCTTAATTCTCCTCTTTAATCTGAGTAACCTGAGTAATCTGAGTAAACTGAGTAATCTGAGTAAACTGAGTACTCTGAGTATCCTGAGTAATCTGAGTAACCTGAGTAATCTGAGTAACCTGAGTAATCTGAGTAACCTGAGTAATCTGAGTAATCTGAGTAATCTGAGTAACCTGAGTAATCTGAGTAATCTGAGTAAACTGAGTAAAGTGAGTAACCTAAGTAAAGTGAGTAATCTGAGTAACCTGAGTAATTTGAGTAATCTGAGTAATTTGAGTAACTTGAGTAACTTGAGTAACCTGAGTAAACTTAGTAACCTGAGTAACCTGAGTAAACTGAGTAATCTGAGTAAACTGAGTAACCTGAGAAAGTTGAGTAACCTGAGTAATCTGAGTAATCTGAGTAAACTGAGTAATCTGAGTAATTTGAGTAATCTGAGTAATTTGAGTAACTTGAGTAACTTGAGTAACCTGACTAACCTGACTAACCTGAGTAACCTGAGTAACCTGAGTAAACTGAGTAATCTGAGTAAACTGAGTAACCTGAGAAAGTTGAGTAACCTGAGTTATCTGAGTAACCTGAGTAAACTGAGTAATCTGAGTAATCTCTGTAACCTGAGTAACTTGAGTAACCTGAGTTATCTGAGTAACCTGAGTAACCTGAGTAAACTGGGTAATCTGAGTAACCTGAGTAATCTGAGTAATCTGAGTAACCTGAGTAATCTGAGTAATCTGAGTAACATGAGTAACATGAGTGATCTGAGTAATCTGAGTGATCTGAGTAATCTGAATAATCTGAGTAATCTGAGTGATCTGAGTAACCTGAGTAACCTGAGTAACCTGAGTAATCTGAGTAAACTGAGTAATCTGAGTAACCTGAGTAAACTGAGTAATCTGAGTAAACTGAGTAACCTGAGTGATCTGAGTAATCTGAGTAAACTGAGTAACCTGAGTAACCTGAGTAAACTGAGTAATCTGAGTAAACTGAGTAATCTGAGTAACCTGAGTAATCTGAGTAAACTGAGTAACCTGAGTAATCTGAGTAATCTGAGTAACTTGAGTAACTTGAGTAACTTGAGTGATCTGAGTAATCTGAGTGATCTGAGTAATCTGAGTATCCTGAGTAATCTGAGTAACCTGAGTAATCTGAGTAACCTGAGTAACCTGAGTAATCTGAGTAACCTGAGTAATCTGAGTAATCTGAGTAATGTTTTAATCTCTACAGTCCTGACGGATGTTTCCTGGCGGCCGGATCAGCAGACGGCGCCGTTTACATCTGGAACGTTTCCACTGGCGACCTGGAGACGCGGCTACCGGACAAACACAGGTGAACAACCTCAGGAAAAACTTAACATTTATCAATTTAAGTCTAAATTTTGAGATGAAATATTGAAATTCTGAGATAAGGGTTGAGATTTTTAAAATGATGATGTAAAAAAGCCAAAATTCTGAGATAAGATTGAACATTTTTGACATAAAACATCAAATGGTACGATAGTTCAGTCAAAAATATGAGAAATAAAAATTGAGATTAAGGTCAAAATTAAGACTGTTGAAAAAAATTGGGATGAATTGTTGAAAATCTGAGATAAAAGTTGTAATTTTTGAGTCAGAATTGTAAAATAACAGTTAAAATGTATTGACAAAAGTTAAAGTGAGATTAAAGTAAAAGAAAATTTATACAAACAGTTAAAACTATTGAGTCAAAAATTTAAGGAAAAAGTCAAAATTCTGAGATAAGAGTTGTGAGTTCTGAGATAAAAAGTCAAAATTTTTACTTTGTGATGTTTTATTTGCTGTTTTTATCTTCTGTACAGTGTCTTTGAGTGTTTTGAAAAACGCTTTATAAATAAAATGTATTATTATTATTATTATTAAAATTGTAATCGTCAAAATTATTAGAAAAAAGGTTAAAATTTAAATTTTGAGATTTAGAGTTATAATTTCGAGATAATCAGAATCAGAATACTTTGTTGAGCCCTTAGGGGAAATTGCCTCATAACACTCATGATTAAGAGATAAAAAAGTAGAGAATTTTAAGATAAAAAGTCAAAAAATTCCAAGATATGAGTCAAAATTTTTGAGATAAGTCAAAATTGTATGATAGTTAAGTTAAGAAAATCAGATAAAAAGTTCAAATTTAGAGATTAAAGTCAAAATTATGTGTTTAAAAGTAAAAATTTTGACATAAATTTGATGAATTGTTGTCTGTGGTTCAGTGAGAAGGTTAAAGGTCCCAGGACGTTTCCCTGAGGGACGCCATGTGTCATCAAATCAAACTTTAATTCTGTTTTTCTCTCTCTCTCTCTCTCTAGCTCGTCCATCAGTGCCGTGGCCTGGTCTCTGTCGGGCGAATACGTCGTCAGCGTCGATAAAAGTAAACTGGCCGTCCTCTGGAGCGACTTCTGAATCAGCCAATCAGGACAGAGGTCATGTTTTCATGAGCGCCGTGAGATAACTTCTGTCCGCCGGTTTCTTTACGGGACAGCGGCGACGTTAAAGCGTCTTCTTGGTGCTTTTGTTGTGTTTACATTTTCTAACCGAGCTGAGGAGCATTGAAGCCCAGTTTCTACCTTTATGAAGCTTTTATAACAGGAAACACGGAGGATTTAAACAAAGGGAACAGGAGAACAAAGTCAGAACACGAATATATTTTATACTCAGAGTTACAGTTTTAGAGTGTGAGGCTGTTTTAGAGGCGTGTAGTTGCAGGAACGTTTCCAGAGGTGCAGACGATCAGAGCTGCTGGAGTGTGACTCCTCTGCAGCTCTCAGCGCTGGATTTACATTTAAAAGGCGTCGCAGTAATCCTCCGCTCGGCCCCTCGGCTTTGAAGAGCGAAGTCAGCGGCTTCAAAGAGAAACGTCTGCAGTCAGACGAGCTCGCCACGCGTCCACGTGAAAACCCAGATCTCCATCCAAACACAAACCCAGCTGCAGGAGGATCTGACGAGGGTCGGTGTTGGAGTCTGATCCAGGTCAGAGAACAAAAACAGGACGAACGTGGTTCAGCTGAGAAATCACAGCTCGCTTCAGTCTGATGAAGTTTGTAGGTGAAGAAGTTCCTCTTAGAACAGTTTATTAGAAACAGTTTTTCTGATGGACGAAAGTATCGGCACCCCTGGAGTTTTTCCAGAAAATCCCCCATTTCTCCCAGATATTGTTGCAACTACAATTTTTTTTGGTATGAATCATTGACTGTATATAGAATAAACAGTGTGGCTCCTCCTGTCACCGTTCTACATTTTTGAAGCCAAAAAACCCCGTTTCTCTAGCCGCCATTGTGCAGCCAGAGTCTGCGCAGTAGAGAATTTCCGGTGGAGCCAAGTAAAAAAGAGAAATAAAAATATTTATTTCTTCTTCTTCAGAAGGTTTAGTCTCCTTTTGGCTCTTTCCCGAAGTTTCTAATATCCCCGATAAAAACTACTCACGAACGGCAGCTGTCAACTATCGTAAAACGAAACTTATATCACGGTTTTTAACGTCCAATAACTAATGAGAAACTAACTTCTCAGGAAAAAAAAACACCTGAACACCATGCAGCCAGATGACATCATCATACTACCTTAGTGTAAAGATGAAAGAAACGTTTCTACGAGGTATCGTAGTTTTTTTAAGTTTTCCCGGCTCATATCTGGAATACATGGGGAGGCGGGGCTTATGACCTATACTGCAGCCAGACACCAGGGGGCGGGGCTTATGACCTATACTGCAGCCAGACACCAGGGGGCGGGGCTTATGACCTATACTGCAGCCAGACACCAGGGGGCGGAGCATCTGCTGGAGGCTTCAGTTTGAGCCGAACGTTGTTACGTCCACTCATTATACAGTCATTGGTATGAATGTGTTTGTTTCCTTGATGTGCATTGGNAAGTTTTCCCGGCTCATATCTGGAATACATGGGGAGGCGGGGCTTATGACCTATACTGCAGCCAGACACCAGGGGGCGGGGCTTATGACCTATACTGCAGCCAGACACCAGGGGGCGGGGCTTATGACCTATACTGCAGCCAGACACCAGGGGGCGGAGCATCTGCTGGAGGCTTCAGTTTGAGCCGAACGTTGTTACGTCCACTCATTATACAGTCATTGGTATGAATGTGTTTGTTTCCTTGATGTGCATTGGAAAAACACAAAAAAAACGTCAGAAAAAAGCTAAAATTGACACAATGTTACACAGAAAACAAAAAATGGGCCGGACAAAATTATTGGCACCCTAACAGTAACAGGTGCTGGTTTTATAGAAATCACACCTGATGCCAGTTAGAATTAAGGCTGCACGATATGGCCTAAAATCAACACCTCGGTTTTTTTTTTGCTATATCTCGATATGCGATTTATATCTTGATATTTTGATTCCTCCTGTAAATCACTGTATTAAATGATCAATACCCTTTAATTAATGAAATGACACCAGTATAATGATTCAAACAGACCTTTCAGTCAGATTTATAAAAGTTGCTGCCAAAAAGGGAAAAATCAAAATCAGGTCAAGTTTAACAAACCGTTTACTCCAAAACACACTTTATATATTTACATATTTTCAATTCCAGTAAAAGATTTCATTCAGATTTATTTATCTGGCTGAATATCACATGACTGTCTCAGTAGATTTCTAAAATTACAACAATGAAGATTTAAAAAAAAATGGAATTAGTTTTGTGGTGTAGTTAGTTTTACAGCATGCTCTTATTTTGAAGGACAAACCGGTTTATAAAAGGAAGTTTGTTAGACACTACGAAGAAAATTATATACTGACGTCTCAAAACATTTACCTGATGATTTATACTCGATGGTCGAGAGCAGCGATAAAGTTAAAACAAATCAGAGAATAGTTCAGGAAATTCTCAGTGCTCGATAAAAGCTCAGTGAATTAAGGAAAAACCACAAAGTCATTAAATCACCACAAAGTACTTCCTGTTTGTTTCTGACTCCACTCTCCTCAGATGGTTTTTTTTTAATGGTTTTCCTGTTTGACTTTTGCTTTGTGTGATTTTTCAGACATGTTTCTGTTTCCTCCTGATGAAGTTTGAGTTTTTTTTAATCTTAAGTATTTTTTTCTGGTTAAAGGGAAAGTTTCACACCGACCCTCGGTTTTTTCTCTTCGTGCTGTTTTCTGTATTATTTATTTAAAGGAGTTATTTCTTATCTTTGCTCTCTGTGAGTGTCACGGGTTGTTTTTTTTAAAGCGACAGTGAAGAGATGTAAAAACTTCAGAGTCCTGAGCGGCTGAAGTTAGAAAAAGGAAAGTAAAGAAAATGTTAATGTTTTTTTTTTTTGGATTATGAAGAGAAAGTAAAGTTTGCACTTGTTTTGTTTTTTATTTGCTTTGATTTAATAACAGTTTTCTTGTGTGTGTGTGAAGCACTTTGAAGTCTCCTCATTAACCTTGTAAAGTGTTCAGACCTTTTCTCTCACCTTTACCTGAGTCCAAACTGACGCGTCGACCTTTGACCTTCAGCTCTGATGAGCAGCAGGTGTTTGTGAAGACGCAGATTTTATCTTCCTGTGACTTTGATCCGTCTGAGAAACAGCCAACAATAAACTCTGACCTTCATCACCACGTCTCTAAAGATCTGTGTGTGTGTGTGTGTGTGTGTGTGTGTGTGTGTGTGTGTGTATGTGTCCACTTTTAAATACGAGGTGATGAAGACGCCACAGGATGTTTCACGCTGCGTTCATTAACGAAGAAAAAGAAAACAGCTGCGTCTCTGAGTTCTGTAATCTATATAACATTGTAGATAACGTTTTTCTGACTAGTCGTAATTACATTTTGGGTAATCAGATTTTTTAATTTAAGTTATCTGTAATTCTATTTGACTTAGCGAGATACATCACTTTTTGCCATTCATTTCAATGGGGGTTTTCTCATTCAAGATATCTACGACGTCACTTCAGATTTCCAAAATGTGAATTACAGATATTTGCAAATGCATTTTAGATATTTGTTATTCACATTCAAGATATCTGTAAATAGTTTTTGACTAGTCAAGTTCTGTTTAGAATTTACGTTTATATACAGAACTTTGGAAAAACTTATTCGGGATAAGGAGACATTAGAGACACAACATGACACCACAACCCCACAAAAAGTGATCTTTTCTAAAAGATGCATAGTAGGTGGGACCAAAAGTGCAGAATGTGTGAGTGCGAAAGAGGGAAGAAAGAAATGCATAAGTGCGGAAAGAGGAAAAGCAGATTTTTTAAGCGTGGAATGTATAAGTGTATAATGCATAAGTGCTGATTGTGTAAGAGCAAATCATGTAAGTGCAGGGTAGGGAAGACTGGAATTCAGAATGTGTAAGTGCGGAATGGGGAAGAGTAGAAATGAAGTGTGGAAGGTGTATACATGAATTGCCTAAGTTCCAAATGTGTAAGTGCAAAAAGGGGAAGACCAGAATGTGTAAGTGCGGAATGTATAAGTGTGGATCACATAAAAGCAAAAGGCATAACTGCGGAATGTGTAAGTGCAGAATTGGGAAGAGTGTGATGCGTAAGTGTGGCGTATGTTAGTGCAGAATGTGTAAGTGCGCAATATGTAAGGGCTGAATGTGTTAGTGCTGAATGTGTAAGTGCGGAATGCGTAAGTGCAGAATTGGAAAGAGCAGAGTGCATGAGTTCAGAATGAGGGAGAGTAGAATGTGTAAGTGAAGAATGGGGAAGAGCAGAATGCCTGAATGCGAAATGTGTGAGGGCAGATTGCTTAAGAGCAGAACACCATAGTGCAGAATTGGGAAGAGTGAAATGGGTAATTTTGGAGTATGTCACTGCTGAATATGTAAGTTCCAAATGTGTAAGTGCAGAATGAGTAAGTGCAGAATGTGTGAGTGCAGAATGAGTAAGTGCAGAATGAGTAAGTGCAAATTTGTGTAAGTGCAGAATGGGGAAGAGCCGAATGTGTAAGTGCAGAATGGTGAAATGTGCAATGTGTGAGTGCACATTGCTTAAGAGCAGAACTCCATGGTGCAAAATTGGGAAAAGCAGAATGTGTAAGTGCAGCAAGTATGAGTGAGAGCAGAATGTGTGGGTTCAGAATGTGTAAGTGCACCATGTGTAAGTGCAGAATGTGTAAGTGCATTATGTGTGGGTTCAGAATGTGTGAGTGCAGCATGTGTAAGTGCAGAATGTGTGAGTGCACAATGTGTGAGTGCAGAATTTGTGAGTGCAGCATGTGTGAGTGCAGAATTTGTAACTGCAGAATGTGTGAGTGCAGAATGTGTAAGTGCACAATGTGTGAGTGCAGAATTTGTAACTGCAGCATGTGTGAGTGCAGCATGTTTAAGCGCAGAATGTATAAGTGCAGCATGAGTGAGTGCAGAATGGTGAAATGTGCAATGTGTGAGTGCACATTGCTTATGAGCACAACTCCATGGTGCAGAATTGGGAAAAGCAGAATGTGTGAGTGCAGAATGAGTTAGTGCCAAAAGTGACAGCACAGTGACGCTGCTTAGTAAGTCAGTCTCAGTTTGTGGATATAACAACAGAGCGTAAACGGAGTGAGCAGCTATGAACTCTGGGATATGTCAGGTTTGACCGTCCGAGCAGAATTAGAATAAAATCGATTTTGATTTTTCATGGTGTGAAATTATTCAGCGAGTGAAGGACGAACAAAGATTCACGGAGGTCAGAGACCAGCTGGGTCAGTCTCAAATAAAAAAAAACACCTCTGGCTGTTTCCATGTTTCACACGTTTATCCACTAATGAGTCTGACAGGAGAGAGAGAGAGAGAGAGAGAGAGAGAGAGGGGGGGGGGGGGGGGGGGGGGGGGGGGGGGGGGGGGGGGGGGGGGGGGGGGGGGGGGGGGGGGGAGTAAAAGGGGAGGAGGGGCAGCATGTCAGAGCTCAGATGGAGGTTTTTCCTCCCGCTGAGGAGAATCTGACGGCATGACGACGACTTCCTGAGAGGAAAAGAGCGAGAGAGAGAGAGAGAGAGAGAAAGGGAGAGACATCCTCCCTTCAGTTTCCACGGTGACGGCATCCCTCCATCCTCCTCCTCCTCCTCCTCCTGCTCCTCAAACATCATCTCTGTGTCCGGCTGCTGTCGGCTCCTCGCTGTCGTCAGGATGGGAGATAAAGGAACGAGGTAAGACTGAGACGCTTTTTCTGTTGCTGCTTCATTTTCATCTGCTGCTGCTGCTGTGGCATTCACACACACACACACACACACACACACACACACACACACACACACACATTGTGCATGTGTGCGTGTGTGTGTGTGATGTGGCAGCAGGAGAAACACACCGTGTCGTTGTGTCATTACATAACGCTCTGAGGACCTCCAGCTCTGTGACGTCTCTGAGCAAAAACCAGCTGAGGTGCTTTTATTTTTCAGTCCGTTACGCCTTTATTTTGATAGAGCAGACAAACAGGAAACTGAGAGAGAGAGAGAGAGAGACCTGCAGCGATCTGTTAACTCTTCAAACCAACATGACGTCAGTGGATAAACCAGGTTATAATCAGCAGCTGCTTTAGTGTGAACAACCTGTCAGAAAAAACGCTGATTGTTTCTTTAAAGAGGGGTGTTGTGCTTTTTTTTACATCTTAATTTTGTCCCTCTGGTGTACCTGTAGTATTTCGACATGATTTACAGCTCAGAATAATGTCGATTTTTCCTGTGGTGTTGAAGAAAACATTATTTCCGCCTCTTTCTGAAACACTTCAATTAAGGTGCTGTCTCTTTAAGACTCCCCGCTCCATGACCCCCCTTTTCTCTGATTGGCTGACAGTCTGGAGGTGTGTCAGGGAGGCGGGGCTTTGTGCTGACCTTGGTGTTTGAGGTCCCGTCCCCTCAGAGTGTTATAAAGCAGTTAGGAAATCATAATGTGATGACCTCATCAGGTGATGATCAGATGTGGCGGTAATTTTAGAACGGAGCGTTTTGATTGGTTTACAGACAGATTTAGAGAGAGTGAGTGTGTCAAACCTGCAGTGTGTGTGTGTGTGTGTGTGTGTGTGTGTGATGTCAGAGTCATGTGAGGTGAACACAGCACAGGAAGTCTTCATGTGTTCGTCCCTGGAGGAGGTAACGTGACGGGGACGGCGTTTAAAGAGGAGCTCGCCGTTTGCTGTGAGCCAATGTTTCTGAAGCTGAAGTTAGAGCAGCACTTCACACACACACACACACAAACACACACACACACACACACTCACACACACACACACACAGCGCCCGGGGCAGGAACATGAACTTTCTGTGTGAGTGTGTGAGTCTGTGGGCTGAATGATGCGAAGTGTTGTGTCAGGAGAATATTAATGAGCTGAGAGGGACCTGTCGGACATACAGAGCAGCTCACACACACACACACACACACACACACACACACCCCTCCATAACAAACCCCCTCTAAACACCCCTGCTTTAAAGGAACACACACCCCAAACTCCTTCACTCTGCAGGAAGTGATCACAGAGAGCAGAGCGGTTCAGCTCAGGTGAGCAAGAAAAAAAACAACTTTAGAGACAAAACAGCATCAACAGAATCCACACGCTGTAAAAAATGAAGGTTTTTCTGTGCAAACATCAGAAACTGGAATAAACCTTCATCACTCCTCCCAGGTTTTAATCAGCAGAGATCAGAGACTTGACTCGATGTGTTGGACGTCTCCTCGGCATCTCTCTCTCTCTGCGGGGGGCCGTCAGGTGGCGTTCAGGTCTCAGCGTGAGCATGTGCAGCAGGTTTAGTGTCGAGGGAGTCCTCAGGTAGAGCGCTGACACAACAATCACTCATCGATCCGGCAGTAAGTGTTTCCTCTCTCTGGGAGAGTCCCCATCGATCAGAGCGTCGCACCAGCTTCATTCACCAAGAGGAACTTCAGACCGAGTCTAGACGCCGTAAACTGAGACCAAATGTCTTCACATAGAGGGTCCAAATGTGTTTATGTAGAGTTCAGACATCCTTGTGAACAGGGTCCAAAAATTCTCCACGTAGAGGGCCCTTATGGCTTTACATTGAATTTCTATACCTCCTGAAATAGAGGGTCCCAACGCCCTTATGTGAAGCCCTAGAGTACTTCATTGAGTGTCTAAACATCCTTATATAGAGGGTCCAAATCTCTTTAAACAGAGGGTCCAAATGTTTTTATGTTGAGAGTCTTAATGAGTTAATGTAGAGGGGAAAAATGTCTTTACATATAGAGTCACACATCTCTATGACCGGGGTCTAATGTTCTTCGTGTAGAGGGTCCTAATGTTTTCACATAGAGGGTCAAACAGTACCAGTTAAAGGGTCCAAATGCGTTTATGAAGAGTCCAGACATCCTTATGTACACGTTCCAAAATTCTTCATGCAGAGCGCCCTTATATCTTTACAATTAATTTCTTTACCTCTTTACATTGAGTGTCCGAACATCTTTATAAAGAGGGTCCAAATCTATTTAAACAGAGGGTCTTAACAGTATTTATAAAGAGGGTCCAAATCTATTTAAACAGAGGGTCTTAACAGTATTTACATCTTAATGTAGAGGATCCAAAGTGAAGAAGTGTTTGAATGTTTTTTTTTCTGGAGTAAAAATGTCTCAGTGACTTTGTTTGTGATAAAACTGAGTCCAGAGTCGAACTCATAGATGGAGTTTTTGTGTCGTTCTTCAGCAAGAATCATCTTTTCTTTTCCTGTCAAACCAACAGATTCCCAGGAGATCCTAAAGAGTGTGTGTGTGTGTGTGTGTGTGTGTGTGTGTGTGTGTGTGTGTGTGTGTGTTCTGCAGCTCTTCTCTGGATGAATCTTTAATCATGTTTACATGTTCTTCCTCTCCTCGTCGTCAGTCTAATAACTCTGAGTGCACTCCTCGTGAGGCGTTCAGGGTCCTCCTCCACATTTCTAACTGCAAACACACACACACACACACACACACACACACACACACACACACACATTATCTGTGACATATTAATGCAAATAATATTCCACTGCAGCATAAACATCTGTAGTAACACTCCTGACTCTCAGACCTGGTTCCTCCTTTAGTGGATGGAGATGAAGATTCTTCATGAGTCCGGAGACGCCGCTCAGGCTCTGGTTTCTGCGCTCTGATTGGTTTAAAGTCCCAGGTGTCAGGTGCAGTGTGTATCTGTGGCTGCAGCACTGATGTCTGTGTGTGTTTTTGGACGCCAGCGTGTGAGAAATTCTCAACCATCGGCCGTGAGTGTGACGGATGAACTCTGGCATCACCGATTGGATGTTTGGGAGTTTGATTTGTGATTTGGGATCGCGAGCGTTCAGTTTTAATCAGACTAATTGCTCGGAGACGATGGCGAGCAGGTAATCGCCTGCTGAGCGAGCTCCCAGGAGTCCCGGCGGTTTCTGGAAACACGGCGTCCTGATGCTGCTGATTGATGAAGGTCTACTCAGGAGGAAGCTGAAAGCTAATGGAGCCACAGCGGCTAATTTATGACTACATTAACACAGGGGGAGGGAGGGGAGGGAGGGGGGGGGTCTGTAATGTCAGACAGCATTAGACAGATGCTCAGAGACAGGAAGCTGCTGATAGTGATGATGAAGATGATAATGATGGTGATAATGATGTTAATTTCTTTAAAGCAGGCTGAAACCACAGAACATCAAAGACTGAATTATTCCAGCTTCATTTCTCAGAAACCTTTGATCAGCTGAGGCAGGAGTGATTTCAAACACTTTTATACATTTTTTTGTTCTTAATTCATGACTTAAAGTGAAACTATCAACACCAGAATGATGCTGCTCATGTCTCATGTGACCACAGGTGTCGCTGTAACCAACACCAAACAGTTCCTGTGTAATCAGCTCATCAAAGTGAGTGATTCACTGACCTGCTCTCTCTCCCTCTCTGTTTTCAGGGTGTTTAAGAAAGCCAGTCCCAATGGAAAGGTGAGTCCTGACCTCTTTGTGGTTTTCCTGCTCTAAACCTGCCGCTTGTTCCTAAAAATCTTGCACAGGTTGAACAAAAGTCTGTTAAAGTTGCAGCTGTTTGGATCATTCCTCAGGTGAACAGGTTGATTTAAACAGGTGAGTGTCATGATTGGGTATAAAAAGGAGCATCATCCCCAAAAGGCTCAGTCCTTCACAAGCAAAGATGGAGCCAGGTTCACCACTTTGTCAACAACTGCGTGAGCAAATAGTCCAACAGTTTAACAACAATGTGTCAGGTATCGTGAGAAACACCAGTCGAGGTGGAGCCGATAGCAGAATTTAACCCAAAAGGATTTATTAGAAATAAACTCAAAAGTCCCAAACCTCATGAAAATAGAAAATCTAAGACACAGCCAGAGACACAGGAGACAAGAACTTGACAACACACCTACAAGAAACTGAACTCAAGACAAGGACGATACAGACAAAGGACTAATCAAACACAGGTGTGACCTGAGACACAGGTGAAACACATGAGGGCCAATCAAACAGGAGGGAAACTCAAGAACAACTAAGAACACAGGAATAGAGAGTGAACACAAGGGAAAATCACAACAAGAAACACCAGTAAACAACCACAGAAACACTGGAGCAAAACACTAAAAGGCAACAAAACCAAAACAACTACAAGAAACCAAAAGATTGAATTATCAGACAATGTTTCTCAACTTCGTCCAACTGCAGGAATTGATGGATTTCATCATCTACAGACCATAATATCATCAAAAGATTCAGAGAATCTGGAGAAATCTCTGCACGTAAGCAGCAAGGCCCAAAACCAACATTGAATGGCCGTGACCTTTGACCCCTCAGGCGGCGCTGCATTAAACTTAACTTTATTGCTACTTCTTGCTGTTTCTGCCTTTTTTTCCTCCAATTTTTGCTGCTTTTTGAACATTTTTTCTTCTTAATACTTATTTTTATTGCCACATTTCCTTCATTTTTACTCTTTTTAAAAAGCATTTTGCTACTTTCTGACCATTTTTCCACCTGAAACTTATTGAATGGCTTCTTTTTGACTGTCTTGCTACCCTTACTTTAACTCATTTCTACATTTTTACACCTTAAAGCTTATTTTTATTCCTACTTCTTGTTTTTGCCTCTTTTTCTCCCGTTTTTGCTGCTTTTTGACCATTTTTTCCACCTTGGACTTATTTTTATTGCTTCCTCTAGGTTCTTATGCCACATTTCATCCATTCTTACTCTTTTTCAAACACATTTTTGCTGTTTTTTTTAACCTTTTTTCCCCACCTGAAACTTTTCTAAATGTCTACTATTTGACTTCACTGCCACTTCCTGCTGTTTTCATCCATTATTCACCCATTTTTGCTACTTTTTGTCAATTTTTCCACCTTAAACTTCACTTAATTGCTGCTTCTTGCTGTTTTTGCTTTTTCTTCCTCCCATTTTTGCTGCTTTTTAAAGGCCCCTCAGGCGGCGCTGCATTAAAAACCCACATCATTGTGTAAAGGATATTAGCACGTGGGCTCAGGAACACTTCAGAAAACCATTGTCAGTTAACACAGTTCATCACTACATCTACAAGTGACAGTTCAAACTCTACCATGCAAAGACAAAGTCAGACATCAACAACACACACAAATGCATCATGGGTAACTGTCCCAGTATCTGTGAAGGCAGCATTAATGCTGAAAGGTACAAACAGGTTTTGGAGCAACATCTGCTGCCATCCAAGACACTTTGTCTTTTTCAGGGACGTCCCTGATTATTTCAGCAAGACAATGAAACCAAGACACATTCTGCTCCTGTTACAACAGCGTGGCTCTGTAGTAGAGGAGTGCAGCTACTAGACTGACCTGCCTGCAGTCCAGACCTGTCTCCTTGAAAATGTGTGAAACATTATGAAGCACAAATAACAAGTATGTGAAAGAATTCCAGCTCCAAAGCTTCAACAATTAGTGTCCTCAGTTCACAAACACTGAACCAGTTAAAGGAAAGAGGATGAAACACAGAGGAAACATCAACCTGTCACAGCTTTTTCGGAATGTGTGGGGTTGTTACTTCAGGGTCATAGGTCACAAAGTTTCTCATCATAGAAAAAAAACATGGATGTTCATATTTGTTAAAAACAGGCGTCAATGAAAGACAATGAAACCAAGACACATTCTGCTCCTGTTACAACAGCGTGGCTCCGTAGTAGAAGAGTGCAGCTATTAGACTGACCTGCCTGCAGTCCAGACCTGTCTCCCATTGAAAATGTGTGGAACATTATGAAAAACAAAAAAAGAATTCCAGCTCCAAAGCTTCAACAATTAGTGTTCTCAGTTCACAAACGATTATTGAGTGTTGTTAAAGGAAAAGTGATGAAACAGAGGAAATATGAACCTGTCCAAGCTTTTTAGGAACGTTTTGATTAGTTTACAGACCGTTTAGGAACATTAAATATCTTGTTGTTGTCGTGAATTCAATTGAATATAGGTTAAACAGGATTTGCAAATTAATATTTTTTCTCGTTTTACACAACACCCCAACTTCATTGGAACTGGGTTTGTAATAATGTTTATCAGTCACTCTGATGTTCTTCTGCAGCCTGAATCTTCTATTGTTTTAATGTCTCTAATAAAAACCATATGAAGTGAAACACTGATGAAAGCTCAGACTCTGACTGTTCCTCCCTCAGCTCACCGTCTACCTGGGGAAGAGAGACTTCGTGGACCACGTGGACCTGGTGGAGCCTGTTGGTGAGATCATGTTTTATGAGTATTGGTGGTTAAACCGAAGAGTCAGATCATCCTGAGTTTGTTTGGTAGCTGAGAATCATTTGACTTTCCCTCCTGCAGATGGCGTCGTCCTTATTGACCCAGAGTACCTGAAGGAGAGGAAAGGTGAGAAGCTCCTAAACTCTGACTTTGTAAATTTGTGATGGTGGAGTTCCTCAGGGAAACGTCTTTGAGCCTCTGCACTTTTTATCAAACCTTATTTCACGTGTCTGGATGATTTTTGTGTTTCTCCTCCTCCTCCTCCTTTTCTTCCTCCTCCTCCTCCTCAGTGTTCGTGACTCTGACTTGTGCGTTTCGTTACGGTCGAGAGGATTTGGACGTGTTGGGGTTGACGTTTCGTAAAGACCTTTTTGTAGCAAACATCCAGGCATTTCCTCCGCTGCCCGAGGAGAAGAAGAGTCTGACTCGTCTTCAAGAACGACTGATCAAGAAACTGGGAGAACACGCTCACCCATTTACTTTTGAGGTACTGAACCTGCACAGACCTGTTCAGAGTCTTAAAGCTCTAACCTAACTGCTGTCAGGTTTGGTTTAGTTTGGTTTAGATTGGTTTAGTTTGGTTCAGTTTGGTTTGGTTGAGGTAGGTTAGGCTAGGTTAGGTTGGGTTAGCTAAGGTTTGATTTTGATAGGTTAAGTTGACAATGACAAGTTGGGTCAGGTTTGGATAGGTTAGAATGGGTTTAGGTAGATAATTAAATGTGGTTAAGAAAGTATAGGTTTGGTTAGGTTGGGATAGGTCTTGTTTGGTAAGGTTAGGTTTGGTCAGGGTAGATTAGTTTGGGTCAGGTTGGGTTAGGTTAGGTTGGTAGGGTTATGTTAGGTTAGGTTATGTTAGGTTATGTTAGGTTAGGTTAAGTCTTGTTTGGTAAGGTTAGGTTTGGTCAGGTTAGGTTAGTATATGTTGAATTGGGTTAGGCTAGGTTAGGTCAGGGCAGAATAGTTTGGGTTAGGTTAGGTTGGTAAGGTTATGTTAGGTTAGGTTAGGTTAGGTTAGGTTAGGGCAGAATAGTTTGGGTTAGGTTGGGTTGGGTTAGGTTGGTAAGGTTTTGTTAGGTTAGGTTCTGTTAGGTTAGGTTAGGTCATGTTAGGTTAGGTTAGGTTTGGTCAGGTTAGGTTACATTAGGTTAGGTGCGGATAGGCGAGGCTAGGTTTGGTTACGTTGCTTTGGGTTTGGTTGGGTTAGGCTAAGTTACATCAACTTAGGCCTGGCTGTGCTAGGTTAGTGTGTTAGGTTCTGTTAGGTAAGGTTAAGTTAGGTCGGGTTAGGATAAGTTCAATTAGATAAGGTCATTTTAGGTTAGGTTAGTTGAGATTAGTTTAAGTTAGGCTTCACTTTGTCAGGTTAGGGTGTTAAGTCAGTTCAGGTTAGGTTAAGTTAAATTAGATAAGGTTAGTTAAGGTTGGGTTTAGTAGGTGGGGATCCCAGTGAAGTGTGATATTTTATATATTTTTTAAAGCGTTTCAGCTCATGTGACTTTCACCCGTTCTCCCTAAAATAAACATTCAACTTTAACTCTTCATGTACTTTGTGATTCAGACATTTCTTTGCAAAAGCTTCCCAGTCTTTGAGTGAATCCGGCTCTTTGTGTGATATTAAAAATGAACAGATATAGTCTTGTCCGACTCATTTCTTGTTTTTCTCAGATTCCTCTGAACCTGCCGTGCTCCGTCACTCTGCAGCCGGGCCCCGAGGACACTGGGAAGGTGAGGCTGTAATGTCTGAAACATAAAACTTTATTGGATCAAAGCACTAAAATAGTGCTCTGAGAACAATTATACGACCTCTGTGTTTATAGTGGGAAAGTTTTTGAGACTTTAAAGTGGGTCCTGAGCTGGAAAAGGTTGGGAGCTGCTGCTCTAAAGTTCAGATATTGTTCATTGTTTGTTGTTGTCAGGCGTGCGGCGTGGACTTTGAGGTGAAAGCTTTCTGTGCAGAGAACGTTGAAGAAAAGATCCACAAAAGGTGAGAGTCATTCCCCCCTGATGCTGACGTGTTTCCCACTTTCAGCGAACACTTCAGGACCTGTGTGTGGTGTTTGTGTTCGCAGGAACTCGGTGCGCCTGGTGATCAGGAAAGTGCAGTACGCTCCGGAGAAACCGGGTCCTCAACCCACGGCAGAAACCACCAGACAGTTCCTGATGTCGGACAAACCTCTGCACCTGGAAGCTTCTCTGGACAAAGAGGTAACACCTGAGACCATCAGCTCAAAAACAGGGCTGGGTAATTATTAACAAAGTAGATTCAACGTAATACGACCTGCTGCAACATTCTAATCACAATATTTTTTTTACCTAAATTACGTCAGAATGATGTAGATGTTTGATACTCTACACCAGTTTTACTCGAAACTGCTCGACCAAAAGGCCAAACTGTCAAAAACAACCTTTGCAAGAGAAACAATTTAAGTGGTGGAAAGTGGCAAAAATAGCAAATAGCAGCAATAAAAATAAGTCTGAGGTGGCAAAAATGGTCTAAGATCAGCAAAAATTGGCAAGAAAATTGGGAGGAAAATTGGTAAATGGTCAGAGAGTAGCAAAAGATGATCCAGAAGTGGTAAAAAAGGAGTGAAAAGTGACTTAAGTGGCAAAAAACCTTCATAATTTGGCAAAAAATAGGGAGAAGACTTGGGAAACACTCCAAAAAGTGACAATAGTGGTCCAAAAAGTGGTGGAAAATGATTGAGAAGTGACTTAAATTGTCGTAAGCAACATAAATTGGCAAGAAAATTGGGAGGAAACTTGGTAAATGGTCAGAGAGTAGCAAAAGATGATCCAAAAGTGGCAAAAAGGGAATGAAAAGCGACTAAAATGGTGAAAAAGAATCGAAAATTGGCAAAAGTAGCAAGAAATCTTAGAAAACACTCAGAAAGTGGCAAAAATGGTCCAAAAAGTGGTGAAAAAAAGATGAGAAGTGACTAAAACGGCCACAAAGCAACAAAAATTGAGAGGAAACTAAGAAAATGGTCAGAAAGTAGCAAAAAATTATCCAAATGGTGCAAAACAAAGGGCTGAAAAGTGACTAAAAATGTGGGGAATCATAAAAAATTGACAAAAAAAGTAATGATAAAACTCGGAAAACACACAGAAAGTAGCCAACATTATCAAAAAGTGGTGAAAAATGATTGAGAAGTGACTTGAATTGCCACAAAGCAACCTTAACTGGCAAGACAATTGGGAGGAAACTAAGAAAATGGTCAGAGAGTAACAAAAGATGATCCAAAAGTGGCAAAACCAAGTGAAAGGTGATTAACATGGCAAAAAAAGCATCATAAATTGGCAAAAAATAGGGAGAAGACTTAGGATACACTCCAAAAAGTGACAATAGTGGTCCAGAAGTTGTGAAAAAAGTTTGAGAAGTGACTTAAATTGCCACAAAGCAACAAAAATTGGCAAGACAATTGGGAGGAAACTAAGAAAATGGTCAGAAAGTAGCAAAAGGTGATCCAAAAGTGGCAAAAAGGAGAGAAAAGCGATTAAAATGGTGAAAAGAATCAAAAATTGGCAAAAAAAAAAACGAGAAATCTTAGAAAACACAAAGAAAGTAGCAAAAATGGTCGAAAAGTGGTGAAAAAAAGATGAGAAGTGACTAAAACAGCCAAAAAGCAACAAAAATTGAGAGGAAACTAAGAAAATGGTCAGAAAGTAGCAAAAAATTATCCAAAGGGTGCAAAAAAAAGGGCTGAAAAGTGACTTTAAATGTGGGGAATCATCAAAAATTGACAAAAAAAAAAACTAATGCTAAAACTCGAAAAACACACAGAAAATAGCCAAAATTGTCAAAAAGTGGTAAAAAAAAAATACTGTGAGAAGTGACAAAAACGCCCATTAAGCAACAAAACTTGCTCAGAAAAGTAAAATTAAAAAGTTGGGAAAAAGTCAGAAGGTAGCAACAATGGAGAAAAAAGTGATAAAAAAAAATATCCTACGAATACTTATTGAAAGAAAGTTGTGAACTTAAAAACCTAAACTTAAAAAATAGTCCAAAAGTTAGAGGGGAAAAAACGTCACAATTAACTTAAATGGTCACAAGTTGTTGTCGTGCTACAGATAATGTCAATGCTTATTTCTACAATGTGTTTATATAAAACATAAAGGTTGAAGGACCTAGAAACAAATCGCAATTAGAATACAGTAAAAATAATCCCAATAAGATTATTTTACATACTGCAGAGAGTTCTTTCTAAGTTCTGTGTTTATTCCTGCTGCTTCTCAGATTTATTACCACGGAGAACCAATCAGCGTCAACGTCCACGTCACCAACAACACCAACAAGACTGTGAAGAAGATGAAGATCTCAGGTAAATCAGAGAACCTGTTCCTTTAGCCTGTGTTCTATCTCCAGCAGCTGTTCCTTTAGCCTGTGTTCTATCTCCAGCAGCTGTTCCTTTAAGCTGTGTTCTCTCCAGCAGCTGTTCCTTTAGCCTGTGTTCTATCTCCAGCAGCTGTTCCTTTAACCTGTGTTCTATCTCCAGCAGCTGTTCCTTTAAGCTGTGTTCTCTCCAGCAGCTGTTCCTTTAGCCTGTGTTCTATCACCTGCAGCTGTTCCTTTAGCCTGTGTTCTATCTCCAGCAGCTGTTCCTTTAACCTGTGTTCTATCTCCAGCAGCTGTTCCTTTAAGCTGTGTTCTCTCCAGCAGCTGTTCCTTTAGCCTGTGTTCTATC
>RPOG01000692.1:122368-183062 GCA_008086565.1 Thalassoma bifasciatum
AATTAGAATACAGGAAAAATAATCCCAATAAGATTATTTTACATACTGCAGAGAGTTCTTTCTAAGTTCTGTGTTTATTCCTGCTGCTCCTCAGATTTATTACCACGGAGAACCAATCAGCGTCAACGTCCACGTCACCAACAACACCAACAAGACTGTGAAGAAGATGAAGATCTCAGGTAAATCAGAGAACCTGTTCCTTTAGCCTGTGTTCTATCTCCAGCAGCTGTTCCTTTAGCCTGTGTTCTATCTCCAGCAGCTGTTCCTTTAAGCTGTGTTCTCTCCAGCAGCTGTTCCTTTAGCCTGTGTTCTATCACCTGCAGCTGTTCCTTTAGCCTGTGTTCTATCTCCAGCAGCTGTTCCTTTAACCTGTGTTCTATCTCCAGCACCTGTTCCTTTAACCTGTGTTCTATCTCCTGCAGCTGTTCCTTTAGCCTGTGTTCTATCTCCAGCAGCTGTTCCTTTAGCCTGTTCTCTCCAGCAGCTGTTCCTTTAGCCTGTGTTCTCTCCAGCAGCTGTTCCTTTAGCCTGTGTTCTATCTCCAGCAGCTGTTCCTTTAGCCTGTTCTCTCCAGCAACTGTTCCTTTAGCCTGTGTTCTCTCCAGCAGCTGTTCCTTTAGCCTGTGTTCTCTCCAGCAGCTGTTCTTGATCAGTTATCTCTGTTTTTGTCTCCACAGTGCGACAGTACGCTGACATCTGCCTCTTTAACACGGCTCAGTACAAATGTCCTGTGGCCACTGAAGAGTCAGAGTGAGTTTCTAGACTCTGATTCATTTTCACTGCACTGATATCTGAGTCCTCTCTAACACACATGGTTCTATGTTCCAGTGACGTTGTTGCTCCCAGTTCAACTTTCTGTAAAGTTTTCACTCTGACTCCGTTTCTGGCCAACAACCGAGAGAAACGAGGCCTGGCGCTGGACGGGAAACTAAAGCACGAGGACACAAACCTGGCCTCCAGCACTCTGTGAGTCCAGATTCATCCTCTTTCAGGTTTCTGTGACGACAGGAGAACTTTAGGAACCAGAGGGAGAACGAGCTGTTAGAGGAACATGTGGGGCCTTCAGGGAACAGAGTGTGACAACAAGAAAAGATGATTTCAGCCAGAACAATGAACAGTGTTTGTTCAACAAGCCTGGAAACAGCTGCTTAAGGAGAAGATCTACGTGGGTTATGTTATGTTAGGTTGGGTTAGGTTAGGTTAGGTTAGGTTAGGTTAGGTTGGGTTAGGTTAGGTTAGGTTAGGTTAGGTTAGGTTAGGTTAGGTTAGGGTAGGTTAGGTTAGGTTAGGGTAGGTTAGGTTAGGTTAGGTTAGATAAGGTTAGGTTAGGTTAGGTTAGGGTAGGTTAGGTTAGGTTAGGGTAGGTTAGGTTAGGTTGGGTTAGGTTAGGGTAGGTTAGGTTAGGTTAGGGTAGGGTAGGTTAGGTTAGGTTAGATTGGGTTAGGTTAGGTTAGGTTAGGTTGGGTCAGTTTAGGGTTAGGTTAGGTTATGTTAGGTAAGGTTGTTTGTTCAACAAGTGTGGGACAGCTGCTTAAGGGGAGGATTTACGTGGGTTAGATTAGGTTAGGTTAGGTTTCATTAGGTTAGGGTAGTTTAGGTAAGGTAGGGTTAGGTTATGTTATGTTAGGTTAAGTTAAGTTAGGTAAGGTTGGGTTGGGTTTGGTTAGGTTAGGTTAGGTTAGGTTAGCTCAGGTTAGTTTAGGTAAGGTTAGGTTTGGTTAGGTAAGGTTAGGTTTGGTTTTGCTAGGTTAGGTTGGGTCGGTTCAGGTTAGGTTAGGTTAGTTAAGGTTGGGTTAGGTTAGGTTAGGTTAGGTTAGGTTAGGTTAGGTTAGGTAAGGTTGGGTTAGGTTAGGTTAGGTTAGGTTAGGTTTGGTTTTGTTCGGTTAGGTTGGGTTAGGCTAAGTCAGGCTAGGGTAGGTTTGGTTAAGTAAGGTGAAGTTAAGTGAGGTTAAGTAAGGTAAGGTTTAGATTTGTTAGGTTAGGTTAGGTTAGATTAGGCTAGGTTAGGTTAGGTTAGGTTAGATTAGGTTAGGTTAGGTAAGGTTGGGATGGGTTAGGTTCGGTTATGTTAGGTAAGGTTGTTTGTTCAACAAGTGTGGGACAGCTGCTTAAGGGGAAGATTTACTTGGGTTAGATTAGGTTAGGTTAGGTTTCATTAGGTTAGGGTAGTTTAGGTAAGGTAGGGTTAGATAAGGTTGGGTTAGGTTAAGTTAAGTTAGGTAAGGTTAGGTTGGGTTTGGTTAGGTTAGGTTAGGTTAGGTAAGGTTAGGTTGGGTCGGTTCAGGTTAGGTTAGGTTAGTTAAGGTTGGGTTAGGTTAGGTTAGGTTAGGTTAGGTTAGGTTAGGTAAGGTTGGGTTAGGTTAGGTTAGGTTTGGTTTTGTTCGGTTAGGTTGGGTAAGGCTAAGTCAGGCTAGGGTAGGTTTGGTTAAGTAAGGTGAAGTGAAGTGAGGTTAAGTAAGGTAAGGTTTAGATTTGTTAGGTTAGGTTAGGTTAGATTAGGCTTGGTTAGGTTAGGTTAGGTTAGATTGGGTTAGGTTAGGTAAGGTTGGGATGGGTTAGGTTCGGTTATGTTAGGTAAGGTTGTTTGTTCAACAAGTGTGGGACAGCTGCTTAAGGGGAAGATTTACGTGGGTTAGATTAGGTTAGGTTAGGATTCATTAGGTTAGGGTAGTTTAGGTAAGGTAGGGTTAGATAAGGTTGGGTTAGGTTAAGTTAAGTTAGGTAAGGTTTGGTTGGGTTTGGTTAGGTTAGGTTAGGTCAGGTTAGGTAAGGTTAGGTTGGGTCGGTTCAGGTTAGGTTAGGTTAGTTAAGGTTTGGTTAGGTTAGGTTAGGTTAGGTTAGGTTAGGTAAGGTAAGGTTGGGTTAGGTTAGGTTAGGTTTGGTTTTGTTCGGTTAGGTTGGGTTAGGCTAAGTCAGGCTAGGGTAGGTTTGGTTAAGTAAGGTGAAGTGAAGTGAGGTTAAGTAAGGTAAGGTTTAGATTTGTTAGGTTAGGTTAGGTTAGATTAGGCTAGGTTAGGTTAGGTTAGGTTAGATTAGGTTAGGTTAGGTAAGGTTGGGATGGGTTAGGTTCGGTTATGTTAGGTAAGGTTGTTTGTTCAACAAGTGTGGGACAGCTGCTTAAGGGGAAGATTTACGTGGGTTAGATTAGGTTAGGTTAGGATTCATAAGGACAGGGTAGTTTAGGTAAGGTAGGGTTAGATAAGGTTGGGTTAGGTTAAGTTAAGTTAGGTAAGGTTGGGTTGGGTTTGGTTAGGTTAGGTTAGGTTGGGTTAGGTAAGGTTAGGTTGGGTCGGTTCAGGTTAGGTTAGGTTAGTTAAGGTTGGGTTAGGTTAGGTTAGGTTAGGTTAGGTTAGGTTAGGTAAGGTTGGGTTAGGTTAGGTTAGGTTAGGTTTGGTTTTGTTCGGTTAGGTTGGGTTAGGCTAAGTCAGGCTAGGGTAGGTTTGGTTAAGTAAGGTGAAGTTAAGTGAGGTTAAGTCAGGTAAGGTTTAGATTTGTTAGGTTAGGTTAGGTTAGGTTAGATTAGGCTAGGTTAGGTTAGGTTAGGTTAGATTAGGTTAGGTTAGGTAAGGTTGGGATGGGTTAGGTTCGGTTATGTTAGGTAAGGTTGTTTGTTCAACAAGTGTGGGACAGCTGCTTAAGGGGAAGATTTACGTGGGTTAGATTAGGTTAGGTTAGGTTTCATTAGGTTAGGGTAGTTTAGGTAAGGTAGGGTTAGATAAGGTTGGGTTAGGTTAAGTTAAGTTAGGTAAGGTTGGGTTGGGTTTGGTTAGGTTAGGTTAGGTTAGGTAAGGTTAGGTTGGGTCGGTTCAGGTTAGGTTAGGTTAGTTAAGGTTGGGTTAGGTTAGGTTAGGTTAGGTTAGGTTAGGTTAGGTAAGGTTGGGTTAGGTTAGGTTAGGTTAGGTTTGGTTTTGTTCGGTTAGGTTGGGTTAGGCTAAGTCAGGCTAGGGTAGGTTTGGTTAAGTAAGGTGAAGTGAAGTGAGGTTAAGTAAGGTAAGGTTTAGATTTGTTAGGTTAGGTAAAGACGGGCTAGGTTAGGTTACTTTAGGTTAGGTTTGGTTTGATTTTGTTTGGTTAGGTTGGTCAGTTTAGGTTAGGTCAGCTTAGGTTAGGTCAGGTTAAGTTAGGTTTTGTTTGGTTTGGTTTTGTTATGTACGGTTGGGTTTTGTAAGGTTAGGTTGGGCTGGGTTATGTCAGGTTTAGTAAGGTTTGGTTAGGTGAAGTGGGGTGAAGTGAGGTTAAGTTAGGTTAAGTTAGGTTAGGTTTGGTTTTGTGAGGTCTGGTTGGGTTAGGTAAAGTAAAGTTAGGTTAGGCTACATTAGGTTAGTTTGGGTTAGGTTTTGTTATATTAAGTTAACCCCTCAATAAAGGGACAATAAAGTACTCATCTGAATTTATATTAGGTTGAGCAGGTTAAGATGGTTCAGGTTGGGTTAGATTAGATAAGATCAAAATAGGTTGAATTTGATAAGGATGGGTTTGGTTGGGTAGGTGAGGTTTGATTAGGTTAATTAGGTTGATTAGGCTATTTGAGGTTAGATCAGATTAGGTTAAGTAAAGTTAGGTTAGATTAGATCATATAAGGGTTGATTGTGTTACATCAAGTTATATTTAGTTAGATTTGGTTAAGTTAAGTAAAGGAAGGTTAAGGTGCATTACATTAGGTTAGATTAGATTTGAGTATAAGAGATTAGGTTAGATTAGTCTAGGGTAAATTAGGATATATGAGGTTAAAACTAGGTTACATTATAATAGATTAGGTTAGGTTTGGGAAGGTTAGTTTAGGTTAGGTTTGGTTGTTGGGAATCCCAGTCAAGCAGCTTCTGTTTTCTGTCTCTGCAGATTAAGAGAAGGAGCCAACAGGGAGATTCTGGGCATCATCGTGTCGTATAAAGTCAAAGTGAAGCTGGTGGTGTCCAGAGGCGGGTCAGTGGTTTTTGTTTTTAACCAGTCGACTGCACAAAGACTTAGATCATTATTTCTAACCTGACCACACTCCAGATTTCACTCCTCATCCTCGCAGTCAGACTTCATCGTTACAGATGTAAAGATGAGTAGAAGCTCTGTGCTGCTGATGTGACGTTAAAGATGTGTAATGTTTATCGATTTCAGGCTCCTGGGAGACCTGGCGGCCAGGTAACCTTTTACACCCTGTCATTGATAAACGCACGGACATTTAAACGTCTTTAATAAACCGCTGTTGTGCTTTGTGGCTTCGTACGCATCACAATGATTTCTTCTTTCAGTGACGTCTCCGTGGAGCTGCCTTTCACGTTAATGCACCCGAAGCCACTGGAGGAACTCCTCTTCAGAGACGGTTAGTCATGTTTACGACTCTCTAATGTCCCAGCAGTCTGTAAACGCCTCATTGTATCAGCACAGTGAAGGTTTTATGAGTCGCTGGATCGTTTTTTTTTTGTTTCACAGCTTCCAGTCGTGTTTTAGTGTCGCTCTGTGAAACAGAATCTATCTGTTTTTGTACATGAATTTTTGATGGATTTACAAACAGATTGGTTTAATACAGACTGTCTTAATGATTCAGGCTGAATGTTTAAATAGCAGATTTCTTTTGAAAATATTCTTAAGTTTAAATGTTAATTAACTAAATCTCTGCCATTTATAACAAACTGAGCTGTTAGGAAATTGGTTAAAAATTGAGCAATCAACAGTTATTTCAAAGTCCATGCCAGGGCTGAATTATTTTAGAAAAAGATCTAATTGCGATTTTTCTGGCAGATATAGCGATTCCAATTCGATTCACGATTTTCTTTAAATCATGCTTTAGTGAAGTTTTCATGATCTACAGTAACATTTACAGAAAATTACATTAAACCATTGAAACATCTAAAGCTTTTACTCTAATGTGAGGATGAAAATAAAAACTGAAGGTAAGAATTGTTTCAAACTTTCAAATAAAAGGGCAATATTATAATGTAAAAGGTGAAAATTTTGAGATATAAAGACAAAAATCTGAGACAAAAAGTCAAAATTTTGAGATGAAACTTCTCAAGTTTAAGAAATCAGTTAAAGATGATGTGAAAAAAGTCCAAACTTTCTCATTTAAGGTCAAAATTTTAAGGAGACGTGTATCTTTTATCTAAAATAAAAAAGTCTACATTTTGAAATAAAGGCAATTTTTGAAATAAAAAGTTGAAATTTTGATACAAAAAGTAAAAATTCTAAGATTTAAGTCGAGAAATAAATACAGTTACTAACTAACGGATTGTTTTTTTTTTGTTTCACAGCTTCCAGTCGTGTTTTAGTGTCGCTCTGTGAAACCGAATCTATCTGTTTTTGTACGTTTTTAATGACTCTCTCTCTCTCTCTCTCTCTCTCTCTCTCTGTCTCTGCAGCTGCAGACGAAGCTCCAATCGACACAAACCTGATCGAGTTTGACACAAAGTAAGCCGCCGTCTGTGGATCTTTCTCTCCGTGCGTCCGTCTGTCCGCCTCTCTTCCTGTCTGACCTAATTGGCCGAGCTCTGGTTTACGACCTCGTCAATACTCTGAGAGGTTTTCCTGCTGAAACCGGATCAGCGATGACTCGTCTCCTGAGTCCGAGCTTTAATGCGTCTTAATGCTGCGGCAGGAAATGGAAACTCGTTCTCGCAGCAGCTCTGTGTTTTACTGCTCATCATTTCACGCTCACAGCAGAGCGGTAATTGGAGAAGGGAATTGAAATGATTTCTGCTCACAGTGGAAACATTAAAGAGGAGGAAGGATCGTGAGCTTCTGTTTCAGAGGCTGAACTGGTGAAAACAGCGAGTGTTGGAGCTGAAATAACCCTCGGTGTAATAAGGGAACGTTTGTTTTTCAGCAGATATCATGAGTCAGAAATATTACCTAACTCAGTAATTCCCAACCTGTGGTCCACGGCCCCCTGGTGGGCCGTGAAGGTATTGTAAGTGGTCCGCCAAGTGTTAATTGGGCTGTTTGGAAGATACTAAGATTGCGAGCTCGCCCAATCAAAAAAAGATTTTTCAATAAGTTGTTAAATTTAGACTCTTCTCAAAATCCCGAGTCTAAAAACTATTCCTGCTTTTTCTACACTGGACTTTTAAAATTGTATTTTTAGCTATAAAAAATTGCGATTTCGATCAGAAAACGATAAATCGTTCAGCCCTAGTCCATGTTCCATTGTCTGTAATGTAATGAGTGATCGAGCGGCCCTATCCCATTGGCTCAAAGTGGGTACAAGGCACTGAGTGTTTATATTTGGGTCAGTGACAAAAAGAGGGTCTAAAAACGTATTTTTAAAAAGTTCTTTGAAAATGGATAAAAAACATATTTCTGAGAGAAGAATTATGTTTTCTAACAGATTTCAGTAGTTGACCAACATTTCAAAGTTTTTAGGTTCATTATTTTTTAGTATTTTTAATTTGAGCACCCAAAAATGTCAGGTGGTGCAACCAAATATATGAAAATATATTTATATGTTCCTGTTATTTTTTCTGTGTGAAATTATTGGCAAGTATCTCTCAAGTGTCTGTAGTGACTCATACATTTTCATTTTGTGTGTTTTATTTCTTTTATTTGTGAATAAGATAAATAATTTGATGTTAAAATAACATTTCACATTATTACATTGGTTGTNCGTTCATGTCCGTCCTCTCTCTAAGGTCCCTGAGGTGTTTCAGATAGAGCAGCTCTCCACTGGTCGAACAGAGACCGGGACCAGTGGCGCCCGTTGTAGCAGCGGCCGGTAGCATGCCTCTAACGTCACTTTGTTCTACGTGTTTCCATTAGGGACCTACTTTTGATATGTCACAGCAGACAAACAACAACAACACTGCCAACTCTGGTTGATGTGGACCAGTCCAGCACCTGAGCCACAATCTGGACGCACGCCGACGTCCATCAGGGCTGCAGGGCGTAAAGACGCACAAAGTAGGAGTCACCTGACAGGAAGTGAGCCTGTCAGCCGAGAGGAACCACGACCCTGTGTGCATGAAACACTTCAGATTTTTATTGAATTTAATGTCACGAATAATCCACCGTAACAGAGGAGGAGCTGACGGGAGACACACGACGACCACGTGAGGTCAGAGCGTCACTTCATTTCTGTGGGAACCGCAAGATTTGAGAGTTAAACAAAATTCGATCAATACTTTATAAATCATCAAAGTTTCACATTAAGGATCCTCGATTTCTTTGGTTTTCATGGAAACGAAGTGAAATCAACAGACGTGCGTGAGAAAAATATCAGTGTTGATTTAAAAAAAAAACACAGATTGGTCCTTTAATATGGTTAATATGTTTTGTTATACGTAAAATATCAGACTTTTAATGTGTTGTTACCGAAAAAAAAGGGTTTTATTTGTAAAAGTTTAACAGTGACTACAGCAGTGCCAATGCTGGGGTCTTGATCTGTGTGTGTGTGTGTGTGTGTGTGTGTGTGTGTGATTACTGAAACGACTGGACACACTGTACCATATGTATTAAGAAAAGTATCTGTATGTGTTTTTTTTCACTGCAGAGTCAAAACAGAGACATATACGATTCAAAAACACCCAAACTTGTTCTTTGTCACGACTTTATGCAGGCTTTTATTTTGAAAGGGTCAGGATGTAACCTGTGTATTCAACTGCATCTTTAAATAAAAGGACGTTTGTAGCAACTTTCTCTCTCTCTCTCTCTGTGTGACTCAACCTCTGGGAGCAGGAACATTCTCCGAGGGTTGTTTCTGACTTTGGAGTTCTTAAGAAAATAAAATGTTCACAAACGTATAACTTTACCTACAGGTTCCCCTGAGGATGAACCCTGCAGGTTACAGCTGAAGCCTCTTGGTTCGAGACTGAAAAGAAAAAGGGTGAGTCTTCAGACATTTTTAAAATTCTTCTAGTCTGTGAAAGTTTTCAACACTGATCCAACTCATCAACTCATTTTTAAACACCTGTGATTTAACTTCATAGGACGTGATGATCAAAGCTGAAAACTGGTGTTATTCAACTTTTATTTAACCAGACAAAGACCCCAGAGTCAGTCTCAGGTACTTGTAACTTGTGACCAGCTCAAGTTTTACCACAGTCACTTCATATTGAGGGAAATCCATGAAGGGAACGGATGTATTTTTAAATATATACACACACTGCCTGGCCAAAAAAAAATAATACAATTTCAGATCATGCTTTTCAAATTCAATACAAAAATTCAAATTCAGTTTCTAGTGGCACAAATATCACCCCATAAAAGTAGTTTCCACTAAACGTGCATGATTGTACGGAGCCCCTAAAGGGACAAGAAAAGGTTAAAAAAATAATTTAATTTCACGTGCACACTTGAAACTTATGAAGCTCGCGTTAGTTCATGCAGGACACGGAAGTCATACGCCCAGCTGATACCAGCTGACAGGCTGACGTTCGAGTCACACCTCTCCACTTAACCAATCACAGCTCGCCGTCGACCAACAAGGCGGTGTATTTAAACATGTCTACATTCACAACTATTCCTGCTACTGCTACGCACCACACTGCTGCGTCTCGAAGTTACCTCCTCCACCCCAGCCTCCTCCAGTTTAGTCTGTTTACATGTATTGTTGAGGAATTTTCTGGAAGCTTGACCACTTGACGAAGAAAACTCAGGAGACTCAGATGACTTAAGTTGAAAAAGTTTATGTAGCTCGATCGAGGAGAAGAGACAGACAGTACACTTGGATGCACAGTGTAGTGCAGAGTCAATTCTGCCAGACCTCTCTGTGTGTTCAGTATTTATCTTTCTGAAGGTTGTTACGTCTATTTAGGAGACCAATGAGTTCAGCTTAGGATGTCCCTCTCATCCTGATACAAGAGAAACAGTCCTCACTTTGGAAGAATACAGGAATGTGTGTATCTAAGGCCAAATACAGGGCTGTGACTATGTTTGAGACATACAGAGGAAATTAAGGTAATAATTGTGTAGAATAATAAGGAATTAGGAAAATTCCATGACATGTATAATATTCATGTATAAAGTATGTGTCTTGTTCCCCAGGGGGGGTCTGCTTTGCACTCCCTGGAAAGCTTAAGCAGACTGCTTGGCTAACCCAGGGAGTTCTCTGAAACCAGAGCTGTAACGCCAATAATAACTGTATTCCATTTGGCAATAAATGGTTCAAAACTATGACGAGAGTGTACCTGATTGAATTACATTTTGTGTCCATCCAACAATAGCCACAGAGCTGGCCAGATATTTGAAGCTGTCCCTCTACAAAAATCAAACACACAATCCAAAGCGGTGAATCCCTTACGTGGAAACAGACGTGGTCGTACAGGTGATGATACACACGCATGAACTCTTGTCTTGTCACTTTGTAGAGAAGAGAACTGTCAGGTGTGCATCTGAAGCTTTTCTGGTGCACACTATGGTTTCAGGTGAGCACGTAAAAGTTTCGTAAAAGGGAAAGAGCCAAAAGGAGACTAAACCTTCTGAAAAAAAAGAAATAAATATTTTTATTTCTCTTTTTTACTTGGCTCCACCGGAAATTCTCTACTGCGCAGACTCTGGCTGCACAATGGCGGCTAGAGAAACGGGGTTTTTTGGCTTCAAAAACGTAGAACAGTGACAGGCGGAGCCACACTGTTTATTCTATATACAGTCAATGGTGGAAACGCGCGCAGGATCAGGCTTTACTGATCTGATCTGTACCAAACTGCCTGGTGGAAACGAGGCTTTTGTCTCAAAGAAACACTGAAGACAAACTTCATGTTTTCCCTGCAGGAGAAACTTTCACTGTCAGTACTTTCTGCGCTTTGATTTTGAAAATCCTAAAAAAGCCGTTTCGTATCTCCTTGGTCCGTACGCCGTAGATGATGGGGTTGACGGTGGCGGGGAACAGGATGTACATGAGCCCCAGGAAGGTGTTGACGTCCGTCGGTATCTGGATGTTCAGGATGCGCGAGAGGAACGTGACGCTTCCCACCAGGTAGAAACTCATCATGACGATCAGATGCGTGCCGCAGGTGTGGAACGCCTTCCAGCGGTCCTCGCCAGCCGCCGCCTGCAGGACGGCGCTCAGGATCTTCATGTATGAGAGGAAGATCAGCGGGATGTCCACGCCCACGAAGCAGATGATCACAGCGAGGCCGGCGGCTCTGTTTCTCTTCGTGCTGCCGCAGGCCAAGCTGACTAACGCCATGTGGTCGCAGTAACCGTGCTGAATGTTGGAGCCGCAGAACTGCAGCGAACCCGCCAAACCCACCAGCGTCCCCATGATGGAGCCGCTACGAAGGAGCGTGAAGAGCAGCAGCTTCACGAACATGGACGAGTTGATGATTTTGGCGTAGCGAAGCGGCTGGCAGATGGCCACGTAGCGGTCGAACGCCATCGCCAGCAGCAGCGTGGACTCCAGCGAAGACAGGAAGTGAGTGAAGAACATCTGAGTCAAGCAGCCCGCCAACGAGATCTGGTCCCAGTCGGCGAGGAGGCCCAGGAGCATGTTGGGGACGATGGCGGTGACCACCAGGATGTCGACCACACACAGCGTGCAGATGAGCAGGTACATGGGGCTGTGCAGAGTCTCCACGCGGTGGATCACGTACACCAGCAGAGAGTTTCCCAGCAGCACCAGCAGGTACGAGACGCAGAACGGCAGCGCCAGCAGGCGGCGGTGTCTGTGCAGCTCCGGGAAACCTCTGAAANGGTCGAACGCCATCGCCAGCAGCAGCGTGGACTCCAGCGAAGACAGGAAGTGAGTGAAGAACATCTGAGTCAAGCAGCCCGCCAACGAGATCTGGTCCCAGTCGGCGAGGAGGCCCAGGAGCATGTTGGGGACGATGGCGGTGACCACCAGGATGTCGACCACACACAGCGTGCAGATGAGCAGGTACATGGGGCTGTGCAGAGTCTCCACGCGGTGGATCACGTACACCAGCAGAGAGTTTCCCAGCAGCACCAGCAGGTACGAGACGCAGAACGGCAGCGCCAGCAGGCGGCGGTGTCTGTGCAGCTCCGGGAAACCTCTGAAAACGAAGGAGCTGTGAGAGAAGTTCCTGCCCAGGGACGCCTCCGACATGGCGCTGAGTTCACCTGAGACGAAACATCGGACAAAAAAAACCCTTAAATTTAATATTCATAATTTTCTTATTTTAAAAAACTGAACAGGTGCTTAAACTACCTCCTCGAACAAATAGTTTAGCACATTTTGAGTTACCATATTTCAAAAAGGCGAGTCCCTAACTTAACTCTAACTTAGCCATTGCGATGTTAACCGTCTGGTGCATAGTTTTTTATTCTTCTTAGGGCCTGAAAAAATGTTTTCAATTCTTTTTCCAAACATATATATTTAAAAACGTTCTAGACAAACATTTGAGGGTAAAACAGCGTAATAACTAGACATTTTTCAGTGTTAAAATGGATGACAGAGAGTTCAAATGTTTTGAAAAGCATTAAAAAAAGATTACTCATGAAATTACCACAAAAAAAAAGAAAGGAAGTCAAACAAAAAAAAATTATGTTTACATTAATTTCACTCTTTTTTATGTTGAATGTTCTGTTACAAATATTTGAAGAAAAAAATTGTAAACTTTTTTTTATGCCTTAAGACAAATAAAAACACTCAAGGGAAAAATCCAGACACTGAATTTCATAATTCATGCATCAGAGGGTTAAATTGAACATTGAGCCTAATTTTTTTTATTTTTATTTTTTATTTTTGCACCACCACAGTCAAGTTGTTGAAATAACATATTTAACCCTGTGGTGCACAGTGGTCACTACCTATTTAAAAGTGATTTACTCCTAAATTCAATGGTTCATGTGGTGGAAATTCATATTAGTCTGTGTCAGGATATTTTTATTCTTCTTAGGGCCTGAAATAATGTTTTCAATTCTTTTTCCAAACACACACACACACACACACACACACACACATATATATATATATATATGTATATATATATATATAAAGTTTGTAGATTTCTCTGAAATACTGATAAAAAAGGTTTTTTCACTTCATTGGTGACTGGAACAATTTCCATGTCAGGTGGTACAACCAATGTAATAATGTGAAATGTTATTTTAACATCAAATTATTTATCTTATTCACAAATAAAAGAAATGAAACACACAAAATGAAAATGTATGAGTCACTACAGACACTTGAGAGATACTTGCCAATAATTTCACACAGAAAAAATAACAGGAACATATAAATATATTTTCATATATTTGGTTGCTCCACCCGACATTTTTGGGTGCTCAAATTAAAAATACTAAAAAATAATGAACCTAAAAACTTTGAAATGTTGGTCAACTACTGAAATCTGTTAGAAAATATAATTCTTCTCTCAGAAATATGTTTTTATCCATTTTCAAAGAACTTTTTAAAAATGTGTTTTTTGACCCTCTTTTTGTCATTGACCCAAATATCAAACATGTTTCTGATCAGGCAGCACTCACCTCTTCNTAACATCAAATTATTTATCTTATTCACAAATAAAAGAAATGAAACACACAAAATGAAAATGTATGAGTCACTACAGACACTTGAGAGATACTTGCCAATAATTTCACACAGAAAAAATAACAGGAACATATAAATATATTTTCATATATTTGGTTGCTCCACCTGACATTTTTGGGTGCTCAAATTAAAAATACTAAAAAATAATGAACCTAAAAACTTTGAAATGTTGGTCAACTACTGAAATCTGTTAGAAAATATAATTCTTCTCTCAGAAATATGTTTTTATCCATTTTCAAAGAACTTTTTAAAAATGTGTTTTTTGACCCTCTTTTTGTCATTGACCCAAATATCAAACATGTTTCTGATCAGGCAGCACTCACCTCTTCTCCGCCATGCAGACAGATGTTATCATGTCGTCACAGCCGCTTCTGAAAACAACAGAGAAAAAGTTTTAACTTCACTCTGACACATTTTCAAGAAACTGCAAAATTCAGATTCAGAAGTTCTTTACTAATCCCAGTGTCACCACTGCTCATCACACAAATACAGCAATCTGAAATAAAACGAATAAGGTAATAAAACAACCACTAAATAAGCAACAAGCATCAATAAAATTAGCAATAATTCAACAAATACCAAATAATATAAAAGTAGAATAGAGATTAAAAAAAACACAAGGATTTAAAATAACTTTTTCTATTGTGAATTTGACTAGTTGAACAAAGTCAGACAGAAATTGCAGAATGTTTTAACCAATTTGCAAACAGAGTTCACTGTCATGAGTTAAATAAATACATTAAATACACTGAAAGTAAATGGGATTACAACATGATCTCCTGTCTACTCATTTTCTTTTATTCAAATTGTTATTAATCTGCACTGTTATTATTTTTACCCTGTAAAATATTGTTTTACCTGTTTGTTCTTACCTACACTTTTAACATTTTGATGTAAAGAGACTTTGAGTTTTTTTTAAAAGCGCTCTATAAATAAAATTTACTATTATTATTATTATCTCTGTGTTAAAGTGATTCATGGGACTGTGAAGAAACATGAATAATGATATAATAAAACATTGGACTATTTCTTTTTTACAGTTACAGAACACAGAAACATCAAGATTACAAAATAAAACAGGAAGATTAAAAGATAAAAAAGTAAAACGTAGAAATATACGACCATTCACAAACACAAACACACACATTTAGAGTCACTAAAAAACCTCATGAGCCTGTTTTTGGATTATGGGAGGAAAAACTGCAACACTTGAAATCTAAACGAGTGTTTTTTTTAATTAAATTTTAGTAAAAATTGTCTCATTTGACTGAATCGGAGTCACATTCACCCGACAGGTTTGGAAAATTGTCAGATTTCAAGATATTAAAAGACAAGAATGATGCTTGAATTCTTTCAAAGAGTAAAATGAAACATGTTTTTCTTCAGTTTCTTGGAATAGAATTCATGTCTTGGTATGAAAAAACAAACAAGAACATTTTAAGGTCAGAGAGCTCAATTAGAATAAATGTGACTTTTTAATTTTTTTTTTTTGGTCACCTGATTTCTTATAAAGTTACTGTTGAATGATAAATGAAGTTTTTCATCCTACCTTCCTGCTCTGGTCGGTCCGTTGGTCTCTGGTCCCTGGTCCCTCTGGCTTCCTCTTATACTTTAAAATCCAAATGTCCCACGGGGAAAGTGACCCTAAACGCAGCAGCACTCGGACACTTAAATCCAGTCGAGCTAATTTAAAAGTCCCAGAGCGTGTGAGAGAAACGGACTGAGCCTCTCCAGAGTTTAATCTACATGTTGACTTCACGTTTTGAAGATCTCAGGTTATAACGACCTCTCCAAAGAGAGAAGAAACATCGTCATGTTTGTTTGTTTTCCACTTTAAATCTGATGTAATCTATGAAGTATCCCCGTGTATAATGGGTCTGAGAGGCAGAAATACACAGTGCCTATAAAGATTGCTTATTTAAGTTGCATATTTTTATTTTTTTGGCATTACTTTGTAGAAATCAGTTTCCAATTTGACATTAAAGAGGATTTTTTTCTTACATTATTTGGTCATAAAAGCCAAATTATGTTGCGTATGACTGATTTACCAAAGCAATAAAACGGTAAAACTTTTCATAGGCACAGATGTGGACGCAGAGGTCTTATAGGAGGTTAATAAACTGTTTTGTTAGTTAAATGTGAAACTGGTGATTATTATTAGGTTGAATTGGTTGATCACACACTGACTCTAATAGTGATTCCCAACCTGTGGGTCACGGCCCCCTGGTGGGCCGTGAAAGTACTGCAAGTGGGTCGCTAAATCGTTTCCAAAGTAGTGTGCTCTTAGTTGAGGGTAATTAAATAAAGGTACAAATATACAGACTAATGCTCACACTGTTAAAACCAATGACTGTATATAGAAAGGACAGCGTGCTTCCTCCTGTCACCGTTCTACGTTTTTGAAGCCAAAAAAACCCGTTTCTCTAGCCGCCATTGTGCAGCCAGAGTCTGCGCAGTAGAGAATTTCTGGTGGAGCCAAGTAAAAAAGAGAAATAAAAATATTTATTTCTTCTTCTTCAGAAGGTTTAGTCTCCTTTTGGCTCTTTCCCGAAGTTTCTTATATCCCCGATAAAAACTACTCACGAACGGCAGCTGTCAACTATCATAAAACAAAACTTATATCGCGGTTTTTACCGTCCAATAACTAATGAGAAACTAACTTCTCAGGAAAAAAACACCTGAACACCATGCAGCCAAATGACATCATCATACCACCTTAGAGTAAAGATGAGAGAAACGTTTCTACGAGGTATCGTAATTTTTTTAAAGTTTTCCCGGCTCATATCTGGAATACATGGGGAGGCGGGGCTTATGACCTATACTGCAGCCAGACACCAGGGGGCGGGGCTTATGACCTATACTGCAGCCAGACACCAGGGGGCGGGGCTTATGACCTATACTGCAGCCAGACACCAGGGGGCGGGGCATCTGCTGGAGGCTTCAGTTTGAGCCGAACGTTGTTAGGTCCACTCATTATACAGTCTATGGTTAAAACTAAGTTATGTTTTAGAGGAAGTTAAACATGTTCAAATATTTCTTATACATAATGTTCTCTATATGTAACATGCCCATAAATTTAACAATGACCTTAAATGTAGTTTAAAAATTACAATAAAACCTGAAATGCAATTATTTGTAGGAAATGTAACAAACATACTCTAATAAAACAAATGTTTTGTAACCTAAAATGTAATTACTGACCCAACACTTAACAAGTTGGTGCACTGTGAAGAAAAAAAATATTGACCAGTTGCTACATTTTTGGTTTTATGACATTTTTTAATTACACTCTGGGTAGTAATTTTATTTCAGGTCTTTGTTAAAAATCAATCTCTACCAAGGCAATGTATGTATCCTCCGTACTTACTGGGTTGAAGGTGTGCCGTAAACATTTTTGAGACTTAAAAGTGGGCCCTGAGTTGGAAAAGGTTGGGAACCACTGGACTATAATAATTCTGATTTTACAGGAAAGGGCAGCTGCACAAAATATTGACTTAATTTAGACTCTTATTTGTTTATCCATTAGGTAAACTGATATAGGAAATATTGGCACTTCCATTTTTGAAAGCATTCTGAAATTACAGCGTTTCTTTCCACCCGTCTCAGAGTTTCACACACTGCTGTAAGTTTGGAAAATGTTACTTTAAGTATTTTTTAACCCTTTTAACAAACTGGAAACTGACTGAAAAAACACACAAACTGTGCCGTCTGATGAAATCACAGAGGAGCAAATGAAAGAGATAACAGTCTGATATAATCTGCTCCCTCTGAGCTTTAAACTGTAAATCTAATTATGTCGCGTTCCTCCAGGATCCTCAGCGGACTCTGTGTTGTGATCGTTTCTGGAGGCTAATTGTCCCCGAGGTGAAACACAGCGCTGAGTTTCCTGTGAGGAGGACGCTGGGATTCATTATCTGCTGGTTTTAATAAGTTTGTTTATTCAGAGCGGTGAGACTCACTGAGCTGCTGCCGCTGTGAGAATCATCTGATTTTAGTTTTTGTAGAGAATATTTCCATTTGGCTCAGTTTTCTGTTCAATACACTTAAAGGTGAACTCAAGACATGAGTTAGAAAACACTCAAGACTTAACAAGAAAATCACTTTTAATACAGGATGGAGCAACACAAAGTGAAAAAAACGACAAAAATAGTCATAAAGTTAAATAAACTAACAGAAAAAAATCCACCAGCCAGTCCATGCATGAGATGAAGTTCATGATATAAATAAAACCTACTGAAAAACTACAGGAATATTATCAAAGGACCTAAATTAGGAAATACAACAGGTAGATTAAGATGTTTAAGAAACTGGTTAATAGAAACAAATAAACAAACAAAAAATAAATCTTTATAAATAAATAGATATAGTAACAAAATACTACAATAAATATTCACAGAACCAATAATATAAGTCAGACTTATCCAGATAAAACATGTGGACAGAAATAATAATATTGGTTAGAGCACAATATTAAGGGTTGAAATGAAATAAAGTGATAATTGAAGCTGACTAGATCCTTATTCACTGATTAATAATCCAGAATGGGTGGTTTGATAAGTGTTACTTCTTCCGTTTCCTTTTCAGATATGTAAATAGAGGTTACATCAGTAATGAAAGCTTCATATTATCATTTATATTAATTTTTTAAAACTGTTTTGTGTTTTTGAAATTATAAAGATTTCCTTTCTCTAACTTTTTGTAGTTTGGAAGATTTGTAACATTATAGACTTTTTGATAATAATGATCTCTAGTGAAACAATTGGACAGGAAATAATATGAAAAAAATTTAAGTTTGTGATTTAATACTCAATTTCTTTTTAATTATTTTTTTCGACTACTCATTGAGGAAGTTTTCTTTTAGCTTAGGATCCTTTTTTTCTTCATTTATACAATATACTCCCACTATTTGGTTTTAAAGTCGATTAGGAATCATCCCACTACTGCTGGAGTACGTGAAAATAATTTAATTGTAACATTTATTGTAAATAAAATTGACTCTTACAGCTTTTTTACTGTTTACATGAACAGTATGTGCAGAAAGGACAAACTATGCGACATACGCGTTTTCTTATGCCCGCGAAAATTCCTTTTCAGCCGTTAGACACAATTAACTTAATTATTTTACTTTGACAACAAAAACGTTGAGTTACCTTAATATTAGCAATCAAAACAGCACATTGCACTTCTACAGGAAAACTACGATAAAGAACGAAAGTCCGAGGGACAGAGAAACGAGTTTTCTGTCGATTATTAATATTAAACTGAAGGAATTTGAACAAGTCCAGATTTGAAGCTGATCTGAGGTAAGTTTATGTAGAGGAAACAAATATACTCTTTAAAATATCTTCCTCATGTGGCTGGATATCAATCAAATCGTTAATAAAATATAAAGCTGTTGTTTTAAACCGAATAAACCGGGACTCTCCTCTTTACACTTAACGGCTCCGTCTATTTCCTGGGAACGAATCTCCGCGATTTTCAATTCTGGACGGAGTTTCGTACTTAAAAACTCCAAAAGTTGATTTTTGAATTTTATCCAGAGCACAGGTAAGTGATCTGTCATTTATCTACAGCTTTACACGGTCTGTAATCGAACAAACGTCGAGTTTTTTCTCCATTTTAACTTAAATTGAGTTAGCCGTAGCTCCTGCATATTAGCCGCGGTCCCGTCTGTTTGCTGAAGAGATGAAATATTTATAATAGATGATAACCTGCTGACATTTGAAGGGCTAAGGTGACTTTACTGGTTATATATAGTAATTTTAAACTTCAGATAATAGTTTTTCTGTTTGTGATATGTCTTTTAAATGAGGAAATAACAGCATTAAAGGTGAATTGATGAATAAAGAACTTTGGAAATATAGAGTGAACAAACTTAGACACAGGAGGATAGTTTTATTTATATTTAAAAACATTACCCTTAAGGGATACCATGTAAAATCAAATAAAGTAAATCTGAAGCTAAATGATTTTAAAATATGAGTGTATGTTTGAGGTAGGTAGATGTGTTAATTGTTGTAATAACAGTGTTAATGGCTGTTAATGTTTCATCTCCTTAGAATTACTTACTTCCCCTTGAATGGCTGATGATGTCATACAGGTAGGTCCAGGTGAATTGTTTGCTTGAAAAATACAGATCCATGTGTTGAGGTGATGAATGTAAAAGACAGAGTTTAAAGCTCTGATGAAATGCTACATGGTTTTATAAAGAAAGCAGATATTTTCTAACAGTTGTTTCTGATTTTTACAGACTATCTCTTTGGGGCCTTGAACTCAGCACAGGTAAGAGTGACTGACAGTGAACAGGAAGCTGATCTCACCTCCACCACCCTCTACTGTCAACTTCATGTAGAGGTGGAGTTACTTCACATGGTTTCTACCCTATACACAGGTAGCAATTATACTCAGCTATGTTTTTTTTTTAATGTGGAGAATAATACTGCCCTCTGGAGGCAGAGAACAGTAACAGCAGTCACAGTGAAAGAAAAGCAGCTGACAAACAGGTAGATAAGCTGTTCAAAGTCTCTGTAATGTCTTAAAATTAGTGATTTAATACATGAAGCAACTACAAAATGTTAGCTCACAGTCTGAAAGTATCTCTGAGTAACATTTCTATGGAATTGCACTTCATAAATTAACAGTTAAATACATTAGAATATATTTTAACACACATTTCAAGCAAATTCCCCTCCTGTGTCTTGTCTTCTCCTCATCATAATTAGATTTAGCTTCATTTATTTCTGCAGAAAAACAGACTGAACACACAAAAGGTAAGTTCATCAAACATCTATTTTTTTTACTATCATAATACAGTCAGAGGAGATCAGTTAGCAGCTCCACCATAGCTGTGTAATGTGCTATGTGCAGCTGGCTTAGTATCTCTGAAACTTGAACTTTGTAATTTTGGGTGTGTAGCTTCCTGATAGACTGGCAGCTGGGTGACAGAATAACAGTTTAAGGTTACTCATATTAAATGAAAAACTACAGGCTACAGATTAAAGGTTACATTTTTCAAGTTAAAGATTAAAAGTGTGTAAAAACTGTTTTCTGCTCTGATATGTTTATGGAGAAGTGAGGTTTTTGTCAGAAAGTTCAGTTCAGGTCAGAACTCAGTTTGGATCTGATATGGAGTTTCTGTGCTTATCTTAATTTACTGTGTGCCCTATGCACGATCAATACATAAAAAAACATTTCTGGAAAAAATCTCCCTAATTGGTCAAGGAGACTAGAAAAGTGCTCTGTAAGAACTGGTTCATTTACCATAAGACAACTTATTCACTTGAGAGTCAGAGTTTTAATGTTTGTGTTTGTATCAGTGGAGATAAGAGAAAAGAATTGTTGTCATGCCTAAGATTCCCCGCCCCAACTATGACTCACACTGACTTTACTGCACTCCGCAGGTCAAAGTTCTTACTTTCGCTGCCACCTGCTGTGACGCAGACATTTTCTCCGTCCTCAAACTTTGAAGGTGAGATTGTTTTTCTGTTTTGAAGACTCTTATTTAGAATGAAGTAAATAAAGCTATAAGTTAACAGTTAGACATCTGGTTCACTAAATTTAATGTGTGCAATTGAGCTGATATTAACAGTAATTGCGATATAACAGGTCAGGGGAACAGTTGAAGTTAACCGGGGCCATTTTAAGTTACACCCTGACAAATTGATGGTTCACAAATACCATAAAACCATTAAAAAACTACATGACCATCGAATGGAAGAAGAGTTTCATACTTACAGAGATAATATCTCATAATATCTCTAACATGCTTCTTGTGCCAAGTTACACAAAAAAATAAGCCGTTTGATTTTATTTCTATATCAAACAAATGATCATGTTATGCTGTATTACAAGTGATAAAAAGGGTTCTCACAGTAGGTACTTTATGAAACTCTAATGACATGATGGCGTACTTCTTGGACTACATGCACAATAATTCTCAAGTACAGTGTACTTTTGGAAATTCTAGGTCAAAGTACCTAAAAGTACTCAAAAGTGAGAAATTATTCCTGACTTTGAAATTGAATAGAAAAATATTTTCCAAGAAGCACTTATGAAACCTATATGACTGGAAAGTGTACTTCTTGGACTGCATGCACAATTATTCTGAAGTACTTTTACTGTGTACTCTTGAGTTATCCTTCGTGAAGTACCTAATAGTACTTAAAAAATATTCCTGACCTTGATTTAAAATAAAGAAATATTTATCTGGTCAGTACTTTGTTAAACCTTTATGATTGGATAGATTACTTCTAGGACTACATGCACAATTATTCTGAAGTTCTTTAGCTATGCACTTTTTGAACGAATCTTCTGGGTGGACGAACTGAACCGAATCACTTACTTGAAAAGATTCGTTCATTTATGAACTGCAGTTGCACTTTCCTCTCCTGACTCTTGTCTCTGTCTCTCTTGACTGTTAGAGTCGCCCAAGCCCCCCCCCCGCACCCATTTATGTCAATGATAGCAATGACTCAACAAACAAGACAGAGTCGGTCGGAAGTCCTGTGTCGCTCAAGCCCGCCCCGACATCTCCCTCTCGTGTCACCAAACATGATGAAGTAGTGAATGTTTCGGTTTCGCGAAAATATATATGAGCTTTTTATGGCTGCTGTCGGTTCGCAAACTGCTTCTATATCCATAATTACTCAGCTGACTGTTTAAAAATTAATTCTGATGGTTTCAAATAACGTTTATATCATGAATTAATCACTGACGGACTGAGAAAGTGAGACAGCTCTGAACTGGAGCTCAGAATCAGTGATTTGTACTGAACGAACTGAACGAACTGAACGTACTGAACGAACTGAACGTACTGAATGATGTGAACGAATCGCGGACTGAACTGAAGCTCCGTATCCGTGATTCGTAGTGAACGTAGTGAACGTACTGAAAGCACGTACATCCAGTACATGATCGAATCGCGAGCTGACAGAGAGAGAGAGACTCAGAACGGAGTAAAGCCCTTGACTGGTCCTGAAAATGTATATAACGTATATAAATATGTATATAAATATCAAACACTCTGTACACTTTTTGATAATATTTTTATACTTTAAAACTGATAATTATAACGTTGTAATGTGTCTTATGTACAGAGATATAGTCTGTTTTATTCATATTTTATTCCTATTTTGTATTTTGCACTGCATGCTCTTTTTGCACATCTGTTAAGCTTATTTCACTAGATGTTTAACTGTGTGTACATATTTTTTATGTCACACCTGCTTTGGCAATGTAAACGTACTGTAGCAACCTGGTCATTCCCAAGGGATTGTGGGAATATTCTTGTACAAGGTGTTTGTTGTTAGTTCTAGCTGGTTCTGCATTTTATTGAGTAGTTTTTATTCTTTAGGTTATATTTCAGTATAAGTTGACCCAGTGGTGACTTGGGTTATGTTTATGAAGGACAACCACGAGTAAAGTGAGTTTTGTCAGCAGTTAGCACCATAGGAAACTGGATTTACAGTGTTGTGTCAGGTCACTGAGTATTGAGTGATACATGTAATTGCAGTGATGTACTTAATGATTTGGTTAACCAATCTTTTAAACGAATCTTTTTACTGAACTGATTCTAATGATTCGATTGACTTAAAAGAACTGCTTTGCCCATCTCTACCTCACAAGATGAAAAATAAGGAATTTTTTGTGACTTTGTTATTAAAAAAGATTATTTTTCAAAAAAGTAATTTATGAAATGAATGTGTTGATGTACTTTTGCTATGTACCTTTTGAGTCAAATATGGTCTCAGTACCTCACAGAGTGCAAAAGTCAGAAATTATTTCTGACTTTGTTAGAAAATTTAAAATCACTTTCTGATAAGTCCTTTATGACAGAAATAGGCTCACACTGGCCAATCAGGTAAAGGTGTTGTTAGGCATGATAGATGGTCAGTATGACTGCACCCTAACTGTGCATGACTCTTCTCTATGCCACAGCTCTCACATCACTACATCATCTCCACTCACCAACACATGCTTATTATCTATTGAACTACAGTTGCATTTACTAATAAGCCGCTTGTTTGTTTAAATCAGGATGAACAAGCAGAGACCAGACTCTCCTGGACCCAGTGTTGTGTCCATGAAAAGTGACTGGTCCAAAGATTTTAATCTAAACTTTAAAGATGGACAGTGTGCTGGTGGAGGGTAAGTTACGTGATTTCTAGTTTCCATGAAATCATGGAGTTGAGTGTGAAAAGTCCTTCTGCGTCCTTCTATCTGTTAGCTTTAATTGGAACAGTCCAGTCTCTGTGTTAAATGCTATCATGAATGAACAGTTCGGGGCACACCTGTTTGTTCACCTGCCTAAACACAAACCCAGATCAGTAATCCACTGTGTTTTAATCAGGACGAAGGAGCAGAGACCAGACTCCCCTGGATCCAGCTGTGTGTCCGTGAACAGTGACGGGTCTGAAGACTTTGATGTAGACTTTCAAGATAGACATTGTGCTGGTGAAGGGTAAGAATAATGAACTGAAGTGTATTTTCTGACTCTTTTGTGAAGACTCATCCTGGCCCTGAGCTTTAGAGGGTGTTGGATGACTCCCCTGTATGGGGTGCAGTATTACCCTTAAACTACGATGTCTTACTGACTGAAATAAAATTTGAGAAATAGGGTCTATAGTCCACTCTCTTGATAAAGTCTCATATGTTTACTCTTAGGTTCTGAGCTACAGAGTGTGTTGTGTGACTCTTCAATAAATAGACCGTACTTGGACAGTCTGTCAGAAATCTCATGGTGCTTGTACACATTGTGTCACATTCACCCATTCACAGCATATTTAGGGGTACCCTGGTCTGGGTTTCCCCTAGTCTCCTCCTAGATAGGTGGTTTTCGTGTCACTTGGTCCTTAACGTGTCTGAGATGGCTGTATTGTCCTTTGGTGTTCCTCAGGGATCTGCACTGGGTCCATCTAGCTTACGCCGTACTGCTTCCATTAGACCAGTGGTTCTCGACTGGTCTGGCTTCACCATCACTCTTTACAGACAAGCAGCAATCCAAAAGGAAATTATCAACATATCAAATTTATTCAATAAAAACATTGCAGTTTGAGCCTAACCAAAAAAGAACACCACAATGAAACACAACACAGTTTGATTTTGATAGAATTCAACAGGCTAATTTTTGAGAAGGGTGTTTTGTTTCTAAATGCCTCATAAGTTTTGATAGCATCATGCTTTCTTGTGCCAATATATGAGTGGAAATCACATACACTGAGATAGTTTCCTTCTTTTGTTCTAAACATATTAAAATTCACATTTTATGTACTCCTCTATGTACGTACCTTTATTTGGCCATGGTCATTGGCATGTGAAAACAAACCAGAGCTTTTTTGTCTGTGAAATGGCAGAAAATTGTCATTGTCTCTGGCATTCCAAGCCCTTAAAACTTAGAACACTGTAATTTTTTTAGCTTGTTTTTTCCTCCTGTCGTGATCCAGTGACCACCTGAGAATGGGTTTTGACCCACTTTTGGGTTGCAACCCATGAGTTGAGAATCATAGCATTCTGTCATATCAGCAGCGTTTTTTGTACTTCACAAGGACCTGCCTGAAAGGGGATTAAAGCAAATATCTCTTAGATCCTGGAGAAAGGGTGAAACCATCTGCGTCAATGTCTTTGTTGTCAGGGAAGATTACTAGGCTGTTGTTATAACAACCTTTAACTTATTGTTTATCTCCACAGAGGTCAGCTAGGGGGTGCTCAGGTTTACAGTGATCATTCAGGCGAGCAGCATCAAACACACCTGGACTCCATATTACAGGTGTGTACAGCTGCTCTAAAACCCAAGGATTTAAAGTTAGACCCACAATTGTGTTTGGACCAGCTGACTTTTAGGCTGGTGAGTGAATCATATGTTGACTTCTACCAGTTTATATTTATGGTCAGTGTCTTGCTCTGTTCCAGGTACTGAAGCGGGACATCATTACCTTTGTGAAGAGTGAATTGAAAAGGGTAGAGAGGGTTCTGAGTCCAGATTACCCAGAATGCTTGGAGAGTGTCAGTGCAGAAGAGGAGCAGCAGGCCTTTCTGAAGATCACACTGCACTTCCTGAGGAAGAGAAAGCAGGAGGAGCTAGCAGACTGTCTGCTGAACAGTAAGAGGGTTTTAACAGATTTAAAATGATTCAATAAGGCAAAAGAGATTTACATTTATAAACTCAGAGAGTTATATCATCCACAATCAGGATCTCTTGATCAGTTTCAGTTCTTTTTTTGGATTCTTCAGAAAATGTTACTGGAGTGTGTCAACGTGAACTGAAGTCTCATCTGAAGGAGAAGTTCCAGTGTGTGTTTGAGGGGATCGCTAAAGCAGGAAACCCAACCCTTCTGAAGCAGATCTACACAGAGCTCTACATCACAGAGGGAGGGGCTGGAGAGGTCAACGAGGAACATGAGGTCAGACAGATTGAAGCAGCATCCAGGACACCAGACAGAGCAGAAACAAGCATCAGACAAGAAGACATCTTTAAACCTTTACCTGAGAGAGCTGGACCAATCAGAAGAGTGCTGACAAAGGGAGTGGCTGGCATCGGGAAAACCGTCTTAACACAGAAGTTCACTCTGGACTGGGCTGAAGACAAAAGCAACCAGAACATCTACTTCACATTTCCATTCACTTTCAGAGAGCTGAATGTGCTGAAAGAGACAAAGTTCAGCTTGGTGGGACTTGTTCATCACTTCTTTCCTCAAATCAAAGCAGCAGGACTCTGCAGGTTTGGAGAGTTCCAGCTCCTCTTCATCTTTGACGGTCTGGATGAGTGTCGACTTCCTCTGGACTTCCACAACAATCAGATCCTGACTGATGCTACAGAGTCCACCTCAGTGGATGTGCTGCTGACAAACCTCATCAGGGGGAACCTGCTTCCCTCTGCTCTCCTCTGGATAACCACACGACCTGCAGCAGCCAATCAGATCCCTCCTGAGTGTGTGGACATGGTGACAGAGGTCAGAGGGTTCAGTGACCCTCAGAAGGACGAGTACTTCAGGAAGAGGTCCAGAGATGAGGAGCAGGCCACAACAATCATCTCCCACATCAAGAGCTCCAGAAGCCTCCACATCTTGTGCCACATCCCAGTCTTCTGCTGGATCACTGCTACAGTTCTGGAGGATCTGCTGAAGACCAGAGGGGGGGGTCAGCTGCCCGGGACCCTGACTCAGATGTACATCCACTTCCTGCTGGTTCAGACCAAACTGAGTGGCATCAAGTATGAAGGAGGAGCTGAGACTGATTCACTCTGGAGTCCAGAGAGCAGGAAGATGATTGAGTCTCTGGGAAAACTGGCTTTTGAGCAGCTGCAGAAAGGAAACCTGATCTTCTATGAATCAGACCTGACAGAGTGTGGCATCGACATCACAGCAGCCACAGTTTACTCAGGAGTGTTCACACAGATCTTTAGAGAGGAGAGAGGACTGTACCAGGCTGACAAGGTCTTCTGCTTCATCCATCTGAGCCTTCAGGAGTTTCTGGCTGCTCTTCACGTCCATCTGACCTTCACCAAGTCTGGAACCAACCTGATGGAAGAACAACAGTCAACTTCCTGGTGGCCGAAAATATTTATGTACAAACCTGACCAAATAAGTTTCTGTCAGAGCGCTGTGGACAAGGCCTTACAGAGTACAAACGGACACCTGGACTTGTTCCTGCGCTTCCTCCTGGGTCTCTCTCTGCAGACCAATCAGAGTCTCCTGAGAGGTCTGCTGACACAGACAGGAAGTGACTCACAGACCAGTCAGAAAACAGTTGAGTTCATCAAGAAGAGGCTCAATGAGGATGTGTCTGCAGAGAAAAGCATCAACCTGTTCCACTGTCTGAATGAACTCAGTGATCGTTCTCTTGTGAAGGAAATCCAACAAACCCTAACATCAGGACATCTCTCTTCACAGGAACTGTCTCCTGCTCAGTGGTCAGCTCTTGTTTTCATTTTACTCTCCTCAGACAAAGACGTGTTTGAACTGAAGAAGTACTCTGCTTCAGAGGAGGCTCTTCTGAGGCTGCTGCCAGTGATTAAAGCCTCAGAGAAAGCTCTGTACGTGCACACATGATTATCCAGGTTTAATGTCAGCTTTCTTCACGTGGATAAATGCAACAGCTGTTAACTATTTAATGTTTGACTGATTCCTCTCCAGGTTGAGTGGCTGTGAACTGTCAGAAAGCAGCTGTGAAGCTCTGTCCTCAGTCCTCAGCTCACAGAACTCCAGGCTGAGAGAGCTGGACCTGAGTAACAACAACCTAAAGGATTCAGGACTCATGCATCTGTCCTTTGGACTGAAGAGTCCACACTGCAGACTGGACACTCTGAGGTTAGTGTACAGCTGTTTAACAGTGATGGCCTTCTTAGATCGTTAATGGGCTTTACAATTAAAGGACATTTACTGAATCAGTTGAAGTTTGTTTATCAAAATCTCTGAGCTCTGTGTCAGCTGCCGTAGCTCTGTACCTGAATAAAGGAAGTTATATACTGAGTGTTTTCAGCTTTTTAATAGTCCTGGTCTTAGTAGAGAGGATATCCTGGTTAAAGACTTGTCTTCGGGCCAAAGTTTCAGTTTGAAGCTTTGAAAGATTACCAGTGGTCTGTGCATGACTTTATGTTGGTTTATCTCCAGCGTGGTCTCCAGGAAAAGATCTTCATGACTGATGACACAAAGCAAAGCTAACAATTTGAACATGAATAAACTCCTAAAGAAGCTTTTCTTCAGTGATAACAGTCTGAAAAGCAGTTGTGTCAGCGCTGATGTTAAACCATCATGTGTGTTGGTTCCACACTCGGTACAAGCACTCTCTCTGAATGAACATTGATCAGGATCAGGTCATAAGGTCTGTGGTGTTCAGCTGCATCAACGGAATTGGATGTGACAGTAAACAGAGAACTGACCAATGGTTATGAAGCTTTTTACAAAACAAGAATAACTTGTGCTTTTCTGTCACTGTTCGTGTGTGTGTATGTATGTGTATATATTTGTGCATTTGTGTGTGTAGTCTGTCAGGATGTCTGATCACAAAGAAAGGATGTGCTTCTCTGGCCTCGGCTCTGAGCTCCTCCTCCTACCTGAAGGATCTGGACCTGAGCTACAATCATCCAGGAAAGCAAGGAAAGAAACTATTTACAGCTAAACTAAAGGATCCAGACTACAGACTGGAGACACTGAGGTACAGACAGGCAGACAGCTCTTATTCTTGTTTGATCATGGATCTTGGTGAAGCTGTTTGAAGGAAACCTTGCTCTGGTTTCTTCCTGCAGGTTGGATTATGGTGGACTGCACAGACTGACACCTGGCCTTGGGAAGTGTGAGTGTGTTTAAAGTTTGATTCCTGAAAACACAGCGTCTCATGACAACAGAGTGAAGGAGGCCTGTACTTTTACTCTCTGTGTGATAGGCCAAAAACCAAGGCCCAAACTAAACCCTACACCACATGTGTCAAACTCAAGGGCTGCAGGCCTGATGCGGCCCGCCACAACATTTCATGTGGCCTGCGAGGGCTCAGGTCTGATTGCCATATAATAAATGAGTCAAAACAACTGGATGCATTAACCTTGGGCTAGGGGTTTTAGTAAATATAGTCAATGTAGCACAGGGTGTTGCATGTGAAATGTATAAAATGATTATATCATGACCATTGAGTATAAATTATCAGGTAAATGTTTTAATGCGTAGGTATGTAATTCTCTTAATAGTTTTGCTTCTTTCACTCTCTGATACTGCTGCTTCTCTCACAACAAACAGTTCACTCCCCCCACCCCTCCAGAAAACTCTTGTGTATCAAGAGAGACAGGGGAAAAAGACACTCACATCCTTGCACAGCTTGTCAGTCACAGGTTGTGGGCTTTTGGGCTTGTTTTCTGAAGTGTTGTTGCTTTCTCAGGCTTGCTTTCGTTTGTTATACTCGCCCCCCCCCCCCCCCCCCCCCCCCAACCAATATGCCCATGTGGCCCTCAGTGAAAATGAGTTTGGCACCCTTGGACTACACTGTACCCATCCGTGAGGGAGTGCACTTCATCAGAGGTCACATTCATCAAAGTGTAGGGCCTTATTACCCCCTGTTTTTTTTATTTTTTTTAAAAAAATGTATGTATTCTTTGAAATTGTAAACAAAATTCTGTCCTGTTTTTGGTGCTGTTTAACATTGACCTAATGGCAGAGGTGACAGACAAAAGAATTACTATGAAAAAAGTCATAATGTTCTGGGCACAGGTTGTCTGGTGCACTGAAATTACACTTTTTAAAACTGTCATTCACAGTCTGGACTCACATTTCTCTGGATGGACCCTCGGTCAGTCAGTAAAGATGTTTCTGATTGATGATGCTAACCTGCAGCTCTGCTGTGTCTTCTCTCCATCAGATGCCTGTGAGCTGGAAGTAGATACAAACACAATAAGCAGTCTGCTCCAACTGTCCAACGACAACAGGACGGTGACACACGTGAAGGAGAGTCAGTCTTATACTTTTCATTTAGAAAGATTTAGGGGCGACTGTCCTCAGCTGCTGTGTAGGACTGGTCTAACTGGTCGCTGTTACTGGGAGGTCGAGTGGAGCGGAGAGGTTCGTGTAGCAGTAAGTTACAGAAGAACTTGGCTACTTGTACAAGCCAAAACTTTGATGGGTTTAACAAGAGCGTTTGGAGAGGATGATCACTCCTGGAGTCTGAGCTGCTCTAGTGCTGGTTTCTCTGTCTGGCACAATGGGACACAAACAAACATCTCCCCCTCCTCCTCTGACTCCAAAAGAGTAGCAGTGTACCTGGACTATCCTGCCGGCTCTCTTTCCTTCTACAGAGTCTCCTCTGACACTCTGATCCACCTCCACACCATCAGGACTACCTTCAGATGGCCTCTGTATCCTGGGTTTTGGCTCTCGCCTGGTTCCTCAGTGACTTTTTAGGTTGGATGAACTCTGACTGAAGACCATGGGGTCTGATTGTTTCAACCGCTCTTCTTGATGATCACTTTAAACAATGACAGGGTGTCAGAGGGCTGTATTGTTTTAAAACAAATCCTCCTTGTTTGTCATTGCGCATCTCAAAGACTTGACTTCCTTTGACTTCATTTCTCTGGAAGAAAGTCCTGTTTCTGTTCTGTCCCTCTGTTATTCTTAATTTCCTTTTCTTGCTAATTTTTAGAGCAGGAATTTTCTGCAGGACAAAACGGTTCAATAACGCTTAGCCATGAGGGTCTGGTCCCACGGTGTGTGCAGCTCCACTCTTATAAACTTAGAGATGGTTGGAGGTGATCAAGAAAACCTGGGACACCTGGAAGAATTGGTTGCACCAACTTTCAGGGTCTAAAACCAATCTCCATTGTTGCACACAAGCAATTACAAGTTGTATATGCTCTCTAATTATGGAATGTTCATTTATTTTATGTTTTGGGGAACATTTCCTTTATTCATACTCTCTGGCAATTCAAAACTCACTTTTGTCCAATTCTAGCTCTTCATCGAACGCATACTGCTTGAATTTCCATTCTCTAAAACTTTGGCCGATAGTGTATTTCCTTAAACTATAATGATGTATTTCTTTTAATTGTGATAATTTATTACAAAGAATCATTCTTATAACAAAGACACAATTTCTAAAATACAGATGATTTTACATTAAGTGCTGAATGTATCACCTTTCAACCAAAGCAACTTAAAACTGATTTATCCTCATTGTTCATATTGCAGTATCGTTTGGGGGAGTATTCTGTTATGTATGATGTAATATACTCAACGTTGAAAGTGAACTACCCCACGTATAGACACACACACACACACACACACACATATACATGAACATGCGCACTATATCAGATGCTTTTTTATTGTAGTTATGGATGTTGCTGTTTTTATCAAACATATCTCTCATTATTAGTTTGACATCATAAATACTTATTTTGTTTCTTTGTTTTGTTTTATTTTGTATTCTGAGTTTTTATTAATTGTAAAAGAAAGTTCTTTAGGTGGAGCCTTCAGATAAGTCCTTTGGGCTTTTACCTCTCTGCAATGTGTATCACTTGTCTCTTCTTTTCTTTTCGGCATGTTTTTTTTTTCAACTGAGCAAAACAAATAAATCAAACCAAACTGTTCACCCCATAGCGCCAAATGAATCATATTTGATGCATTTATTTCAGAAACCTCTATCTCATCCACTTGATAAACATTTTCTTTAGAATCGTTTTTAAAAAAGGTCAAACATTATATTCTAGTCCCTTGAGGATTATCATTTCTCTATGGGCAGCTGAAGTTGTATTTTGGCACTTATCTAAATAGCTGCTCTCATGAAATCATCCATTTTCTCCAGGAAAGTCATTGCCAATTTTCAAGAAGTTGCGGATTTCTTGCCCATTTCTTAAACCGAGTATTTTTTTCATTGAAAGAATACATATTCAGTAAACTATTCAAACAAACAAAAAAAAATTTGCCAAATTGTGCATCGCGTCAAATGTGATACAAAAAGTTGTCATAAATTGAAATGATGTAGCAATATTTTTTGTGGATTTTGTTAAATTGGTTTATAAAAATCTTAGTTAAAAAAGTTGAATTTTATGGCTATTATTTATTGATGAATTTAAATTCATAAGGTTAAAGGGCCTTTGTGTAAAACAATGAAATGTTCTTCATTTTTGTTTTGTGTAACCTTACCTTTTTTCTTAACCTCTGGTGGCTCATCATTGGACTCGAACTGCTCAAATTGCATTTTGAAAAAAAGAAAACAGGGCTGTTCCAAAATGGGGATCATAGATCTGCGAATGTTAGAGAGCTGGAGATGTTCTGCTTGTGTCAACGGTTGTTTAGATTTGTGTTTGTGCGTGCTTTTAACTGATCACTGAGGCGCAGTCTGGATGGAGTTAGTCAACATCTGAGTGGTTTATTTACAAAGAGGCCAAGCTGACCAGTGCCTTGTGGGTAGCTCACTTACTCTCAGAACCTCATACAACTGAACACTGACTAAAGCAGGTGACCAGTGGCATCTGAGCTCCAGTTAAAATCTGTCTGCTGACAGCTGCAGCTTCTGTTTACATGGATCTGGGGAATGTCAGAGGGCTAGAGATGTTCTGCTTGTGCCAACAGTTGTTTTGATTTGTGTTTGTACGTGGTTTTATCTGATCATTGAGGTGCCATATGGATGGAGTTAGTCAACCTCAAGGTTCTCATGATGTGCTGTCTGATCTCAGAGGTTCTGACACCGTAGATGATGGGGTTGAAACAGCTCGGGAACAGCAGGTACATGGTGCTGAAGAAAACTCGCACACCTGCAGGAAGACCATTTCTGATGCGGTACGACAGGAAAGCTATGAGTGCGATGGTCAGGCTGACAGTGATGACAACAATATGTGTTACACATGTGTGAAGGGCTTTGACCCCAGACTTCCCTGAACTCAGCACAGAGCTGAATATGACCACATAGGAGGCGGCGATAAAGATAAAGTCAGCGACAGGGATCAGAAATGCAGTCAGTAACCCCACCAGGTTGTTGATTACTGTGCTCCCACAGGCCAGCTGCACCAAGGCCATGTGCTCACAGAAACAGTGGTTCATCACTTCCTCAGCACAGAATGACAACCTTCCTGCAAGACTCACCATCAGTGTGTTCAAAAAGAAGTTTCTGATCAAAACTGGGATCACAAACTTCAGGAATCCTGGTAAAGCCATGCGGTCCTGGTAGTAGAGTGGCGTACAGATGGCAAAGTATCTGTCCAGAGCCATCCACAACAGCAGAGTGGACTGAAAGGCCCCAACAAAATGAATGAAATGCATCTGAACCAGGCAGCCAATCAGGGAGATTCCCCTCCAGTCAAACAGGAAGCTCAGCAGCATGTTGGGACAGAAGAAGAGAGGGAGGCTCAGGTCCACACACGCCATGCCAGCGATGAGGATGTACATGGGTGAGTGGAGGCTCCTCTGGGAAATGATGACGTACAGCAGCAGAGAGTTGGCCAACAGTGACAGGACGAACATGATGAAGAAAGGGACGAAGAGGACGGGCCTCAGAGCTCCCAGCTCACTGAAGCCATCCAGGATGAAGTGTTTATGAGATGTGATGTTCTCCATCTTTAACTCCTCAGTAAATCTTCAAGCTCTGGGTTTTACTCCTGAAAGCCTGTGAAGATAAAGACATGAAATAATTCCCAACATGTAACTCTCCATTAGTAAAGTCCACCAGTGAAACTTCTACGTCAAGATGAGCAACAACAAGGAAACATTGAGATCAAATCACAGCATCAAAAGCTGCATCCTCTGATCCTAATGTGAAAATGACAGCTCACAAATACTTTAAAACAACTTAACTGAAAACAAAGTGCTGTACAGAGAGCTCAAGTAAAGCCAATCACACACAAAAGAGGAAAAAACAACAAATAAAAGTGAATTAGAACACACAGAGGAGCTAAGTCTCGCTGCGTTTAAAAGCAAAGGAATAAAAATAGGTTTTTAAACTTGTTTTAAACGTGGACAGTGAAGGGGCTTCTCTAATCACGTTAGAAACATACTCACTTTGGTCCGTAACACTTATAAAAAAGATTACAGAGACAGACATGGAGACTGGAATATCACAACATTATTTCTGTGAATAAAAGTGTAATAGTTATACACCAACAGCAGAAAGAGGTCATATTAGAATAATCAATGTTAGTGCTGCTGCAAAGACTAACATCTCTGTAGATAATGTTTTATTTCTCAAATAACTGTCCAGATGATACTCAAAGATCAGGAGGAAAATGGGCTGAGATATTTCTCTGTCTTTGTTTCTATAAAGTGAAGTGTTTGACTTGCATTGCTGTGAAATGATATCCCTCACTTACAGGGATATTAAAGTTTACACACAACATAGATTAAAAGCACTTCCTGGGACTGGAACAAGGCGTTTTTTCATACACTCTCACAGTACCTGAATGTCAAAAGAGACGAAACTTGACTCATATTAAAACCCAGCAAACATTTAGTTCTCATTATGAGCTACTTAAAGAAACATCAAGTCTTCTCTTTGCCATAATCTCAATTTAAAACATTCTAAATAATCCCTGCATCTCACTCTGTTTCTTTGCCCTAGAAGTTTACTTTTCAAGACAGAAAGGGTAAATCTCTCCTCACCTCGACCCAGGCTCCGTCAACAGGGAGGGTGAGATTGTCTTCAGGACCTCTGAGGAAAACTCTCTGACACTAAATGAAGCTGACTTTTCCCAATATCTGGACTTTGATAACCAGAAAGAGTAACTTACAGCACATTTCTGAACATCAGGAATGTTTCTTCCTGCTGCACAAGAAGTCTGAAAACAACAGAAAGTTTGTAAAGGTGAAACATCAACAGAGAGAAACCTTAAGTAGAGATGAGAGTGTCTCTGTCAGCCTGGAGAAAGAAGAACCGACATCATGATAGAGTCAGAGGTTCAGGTCGACGTGTGTTTGTCAGAGGAAATGTGAAACTGGAAAATCTCTTTCCCACAGTCACAGAGAGTGTCACATTGAAATGTAGGGAAAGTTAACGAGAGCAGATAAAAACAGTAAATAACTCTTCTTCAGGTTGATGATACCAGCTGATGACTCTCCTCCTCTCATCTGTCCCTGCTGAACACTGACTCAGCATTTTATCAGCTTCAATCTGCAATATCATTGGCTGCTGAAAACAGTGTCCCTGATGAAATCGAAAGAGGAAACTGATGAGAAACTTTGGTTTTACGTGACTAACTTTTAGTTTTTAATGCTGCACAAACGTGGAGAAAATGCCACGTCAAGCAAACAAGGCAGGATGTGTTGATTATATATTTTCTTCTGCTGCTGAACTGCCATCGTTTGAATACCCACAATAACCCTTGAGAAGAACAGATTTGTGAAGTGCCCCCCACTTTGAGAGCTCATAAACACAACTGTACCATGACCCGTGCAGGATCATAGCAAAGAAAACCAGCTCCCAGCATTCTTTGCCTTCTATAGCTGCTGATAGGTCACATATGTCGTCTATTGTCTATTGTTTGTTAGTCTTCTGAAGTCACATTTGAGTTTCTGTGAGATCTTGTCTGTGGAATTGTTTACGTGGAGTTGTGGTGTGTTGTGTAGGGATCTTGAAGGATCTTTGGTATTTGTTCAGAAGATTGTTATGGTACAAATCAACCTGAAATGCTTTTATGTGAATGGTTCCCAATATTTTTGGATCTATTGGACATTTGGAGTGAAGTTTACGGAAGACACTGATTAATCCCATGTATGATTAAGGAGATCGATGAACTATCTTTAAACCGAACAGAAAAATAAGTTGATTTCATGGAATCAGAAACCACTGTCACCAGCCAAACCTTGAAGTGTAGTTTCAAAACCAGTCACAAAGAATGACTCTGTAAACTGGGCAATGCCAGGTTGTCTTAGGCTGGTAGGAACTTTACTACCGCGTATAAGCCTGTACAGACTCCGACTTCTGTTCTGGTTCCATGGTTGGTTTAATTGCAAGCTGACCAGTGCTCCCTGTGGCAAGTCTACTTCCTATCAGCAAAACCCTCTTACAAGTGAACACTTTCAAAGTAGGTGACCAATCCTTCTGGGTGCGCAGGTGCTGACAGTGGCAGCTTGTGTTTACATGGATCTTGGGAATGTAAGAGGGCTAGATATGTTCTGCTTGTGCCAACAGTTGTTTTGATTTGTGTTTGTACGTGCTTTTATCTGATCATTGAGGTGCCGTATGGATGGAGTTAGTCAACCTCAAGGTTCTCATGATGTGCTGTCTGATCTCAGAGGTTCTGACACCGTAGATGATGGGGTTGAAACAGCTCGGGAACAGAAGGTACATGGTGCTGAAGAAAACTCGCACACCTGCAGGAAGACCATTTCTGATGCGATACGACAGGAAAGCTATGAGGATGATGGTCAGGCTGACAGTGATGACCACAATATGTGTTACACAGGTGTGAAGGGCTTTGACTCCAGACTTCCCTGAACTCAGCACAGAGCTGAATATGAGCACATAGGAGGCAGTGATAAAGATGAAGTCAGCAACAGGGATGATGAACACTGAGATCAACCCGATCAGACTGTTCACAGAAGTGCTCCCACAAGCCAGCTCCACCAAAGCCATGTGCTCACAGAAACAGTGATCGATCACATTCTTGAAGCAAAATGGTAACGAACCTGCCAGAGCAGCTATAAGAGAAACCATAAACACATTCCTGATCACTAGTGGGATGATAAACTTCAGGAAACCTGGTAAAGCCATGCGGTCATGGTAGCTGAGGGGACTACAGATGGCAAAGTATCTGTCCAGAGCCATCCACACCAGCAGAGTGGACTGAAAAGATGCTACAAAATGGATAAAAAACATCTGAACCAGGCAGCCAATCAGGGTGATTCCCCTCCAGTCAAACAGGAAGCTCAGCAGCATGTTGGGGCAGACGAACAGAGGGAGGCTCAGGTCCACACACGCCATGCCAGCGATGAGAATGTACATGGGTGAGTGGAGGCTCCTCTGGGAAATGATGACGTACAGCAGCAGAGAGTTGGCCAAAAGTGACAGGACGAACATGACGAAGAAAGGGACGAAGAGGACGGGCCTCAGAGCTCCCAGCTCACTGAAGCCATCCAGGATGAAGTGTTTATGAGACGTGATGTTCTCCATCTTTAACTCCTCTTCAGTCCTTCTGGTTTAGATCTGATCAGCCTGAAACAGAGCATTGGAAAGTTTACTCAAATCTCGGCAAAGTGTTCACTTCAGATTTACTCTGAATGATCTCTGCATGAGTTTGTCAGTCATCAACCATCCCTATAGTTAGCCCCAACATTGGCATCCAACTTCTACCAAGGAACAGGATGAATTCATCAAGATGAGAGTCAATAGTGAATGAAAGATGGGCTGAGCGAGTGAATAAATCAGTCATTTTAGTCCACCATCAGAGACACAGCCCCATAGTTTTCTTCACCTACATCCTCTTTTCCTTTTTCTAAGAGCCATAATTTGATTGTGTGTTGTTCTACACTAAGTTCTACTCTAAGTCTGTCTGATTTTAATCAATGGCCTGACCTGTGGAGGCCACAGCTGAAGAACATTAAAAACACAGAATGAAACCTTTCATAATCCCGTCAAAATAATTCCAGAAACACAAATAGATGCTCAGGATGTGTAGTTCATCATCAAGAAAGAAGAAGTGTCAGAATAACCATTAAAGACAGATCTGATCCATGTTGATGCCATAGATCAGCAAACCCACAAAGAAATGATTAACATCTGTAAAATGCGCAGATTCTTTGTTGACAATTTGTTTACAATATAACTACAGCTGTAAATGAAACATTATAATCTTATAGACAGTGAAGTTGTTTTACATTTAGAACATGGAGGTAAATTTGTCATGAGAAAAAAAAAACTCAGTATCCGAGCATCACTGTCTGAGCTTTTTCAGTTTCTGACCTCCTCACCAGAGAAGACGTAAATTGCAGTTTAACTTTTCAAGCAGCAGTTTTGATAAATATATAAGGAGCCATTTTTCAGAGCAAAGATCCTTCACTTTATCTTCACAGTACCAGTTAAAAATTGAGCAAACTGCAAATCAACTTACATGTGTAGACTGTGACCTCAGTGTAACAGATAATAGTTATACAGAGTTTACGAACACTGAGAAATCAGAATATCATTGTAGTGTATCCTTTCATCCTATCTTGTTTTATTGACATCTTGCTGTCACATCTTTATTGATTGATAGTTGGTTATTGTACAAAGAAAGACAACTCCTTCATTGCAAACCAAAGCAGGAGCAAGTGAACCTGAACCTTTGGAAAAGCTCAATATCTCAAGAAGATTAAACACTTAAATGTTTTTTTTTAATTTTCATTAATTGAATTTTTGTCCTTCAGTGAAATTCTTACATGAACTTCTGCCTCTGACAAAAACTGATCAGAATATTTTCTTCATGAGGCCTCAAGCAAACTTATCCTAGGGTACCTGACACAGAACAGAGCCTCAACATTCACATTTACAGGTGTGAAACTTTGAAAGAAACAGTTTAGTCGACAATACATCAGGACCATGAATTATTCTCTGAACAAACCCACATAGGCTCCGCAAACCTCACCTCCCTTGATGTTGGAAAAGTGATTTCTTAAATTTCCAGTGGTAGAAACATCCAGAGATAAAAGAAGGCAGCGCAAACTTACCACATTTAAATATACACGCAGAAACATAATAAAATACTGTACAGTTTGAGATGACATAGTCCCCTCTCACTGTCAGAGAAAGTCCAACGAGAGCTCAAAGAAAGAGAGAGAGAACAATTTAGCAGGTTTATTTTAATAGAAATTGTCAGGGATACCTTATCTCTGTCACTGGGTCCAGTCTGCCGTGATCTCAATCCATCCCTCCATCAGCAACTCTCTGCCAAGCTCTGACTCAGCACTTTAATACCCTCTATCTGACTCAGCACTTTAATACCCTTGGTCCGATGCTGCCATTGGCTGCACCAAGATCTGGACCCTTGACCAAAAACCTCAGAGAGCATCAGCGTCACAAACTAAAAGTAAAAAAAAATGCATTAACTGCATTTGTCCATGGGCCAAACATTTTTTTCAGCAGAGCCTGAGAGGGCCATTGCTGTTTTGACATGAATAAGATATTCATGTTATTGTTTAGTATTTGTAAATGTTGACAGACTCGTGTTGCCTGTGCTGCAGTTAACCACCAGGGGCGATTGAACATTTTCAGTTTCAGATTTGTGAGGCTGTCAAACTGACCGTTGTCTTCAGATGCAGTGTCGTAGGTTATGGAGACCAACAACAAGTGCGTCTCAGCCTGCAACTAGTTTGTTTTTATTTGTGATTGAAGGCAGATAATGGCATAAGCCATTTTGAGTAATATTCTGAGTTTTTGAGTAAGATTCTGGGGTCTGGATGGAAAGCTCTGGCTGGGCCTCTAGTCAAAGTTTATTGGCTTTAGGTGTTTTCATCCTGAAGGCACAGAAACCATGTCGGTCCAACAGGTTAGATTCAGATTCACTAACTTTTCTTTGTAGTCTCTACTAGGGTTGTCACAAGAACCGATACTTCCGGTACCAATTCAATACCAACACGCAAAATATAAATCAATACCTGCTACTTTCTGGTACCGTCAGAACCGAATATTCAACTTTTCCCTTGGCGAGCCGTGTTGATTCTTGGCAGAGCTGACAGAGGCAGTATACGCGTGTGAGCGTTTTTTTTTCCTTTACAGTACCAATGTGACCCAGACCAGGAGAAGCAGGAGGAAAGTGGCACAACACTAACACAGCCCAAATTCAGCGAAGCTTTTGAAAGGCACAAAAAATATGACACAAATTCAAACGAAGCAAAACAAAATGAATAGGGCAGTAGCAGAGTTTCTGTGCATGGATCAAGTCCCCATCTACACAGTAGAAAAAAACTGATTCGGACAAATGCTTGAGCAACTCAACCCCAAATATCAGTTACACAGTATTGCTTGTTTTTATAGTGGTGTTAAATACTTGACAGTTTAAAGCAGTTTTCAATAAATTAGTGAATTTAAAAGTACATGGGTTCTGGGGGGGGGGGGTTTCATCATGATAAATAATTAGTATCGAGATTTTTGGAAAATCTCAGGTATTGGTATCGACTACTGAGATTCTAGTATTGTGACAACCCTAGTCTCTACATCCCCTGAAACCACAACTTATCAATCTTGGTTTTCTTTTTCTGTCATTTTGTATTCACAGCTAGGTTTCTCTTTACTGTGGCCTGAAGCCTTTTCCCATTGGACTTTATGTTCAGTCCATCTCTAGGTTGATGTTTTATCAGGATGGACACTGTGACGTGACGGGTGTCGAAGGCTTGTTTTTAGTTTAGAAACAACAGGTAGATAAAACTTGAGTAAAACTTTATTTCAGCTCAGTCATTCAAGCATTTGTTTACGTTTTGTTCTGGTCCTTGGTGTGATGTGAAGTGGATGGAGAGAGGGCACAGGGACTCTGGTGTGTGCTTTCATCATGTTTACAGAATCATTTCACCATAATGAGCCCTCAGGGAGCTCGGCTATTCACCACACTCCTCATCAGCTACTATTTCCACCTGCAGCTCACCCTCAGGACAGACCCTAGAGACACTGTGGACACTCGGACACACACAAACATGATAATGAGCTCCTTCTTCATAACAGGGAATTATAGAGGAAACAAAGTGGTAGCAAACAAAGGAGTCCATGGTTAGAGCAAAAGTTTGACGAGGAAAGAGAAAAGCAAAGCAGCTGTAGATTTGGAGAGCTGTGTTTAAAGGCCCAACGGTTTAAATTGATTTAAATCACATTTAAAGAGTCGGTAAAGATATTCAAAATTATTTGAAAATGTCTCACTTTCATATATTTGCATGTTCATGATCCACAGTTCAGAATGAGATTATTTTGAACGTGCAATGTTTTTTCTTAACACTTTTTCTCAGTATCTGTGGATGATAGGGATGTTATTGTTAATATTTTATTCACACCAATATCATGATCAATCCCCTTATCCATTCCTCCTGTGAATTTTCTTTACACATAAAGTCGCTTTAAAGATTTTGTTGTCAGTTTATTGAGTTTTGAGTAAATAAATATGAAAGTCACTGGATCTTAGATGTCTGAGAGAAGCATATCTGCTGTCTCTGGAAGGATCCTTGAACTTTTAGGGCTGATAGTATCTCCAAAAAGAATTGTTAAGGGAGTTGTTAAGCAAAAAGGCTGTTGATATTGATGGATTGAACCATTTCTTATTTGAATTTGGGAAAAGAGCTTTTAGTTTTGCTGCTCCCACTGTAGGGAACTCTCTCTAAAGTGACTTAAAAATGGTGGATCTTATTTTGCTTGGAGCATTTAGCTCGGCCCTGAGAGATAGAGTCAAGCGAGTCAGTTGAACAGCATTTATTTCATACTCTGTTAAACAAAGTTTTCTTATCGGTAGAAATCAGACACCACAGCACTGACACAGCAAAGAACCTGTAGGTGTGAACACATGATGAGTGTCAGCTGCTGTAACTGTCTCACTGAAGATAAATCTGTGGATCCTGAACATGTAAAGAGCGTGAAAGGCTGACATGTTGAGTAAAAGGAAAATCATCCTGACACAGAAGACTAAATAAGTTACACAACAAAGTGAAGTGGTTAAGACAGGTGATGTCTAACAACCTTTAATTTTCCTTTCACATCACAGCATCACTCCAAACTTTAAGACTACACCCAGAAACAGAGTGTGACCTTTACATTCAGGTGAAAAGGAGGTTTTTACAGACAACACGGATGTTTTTGATATTCAGGCCGTACACCATGGGGCTGAAGAGGGGCTGAAATGTGAGGAAATAAAGCGACAAGAGTATTCTTAAAAGATTAGGAAGTGTGTTCATTTTGAATCTGCTCTGCAGGACTTCAAACAAAGCTCCACAAGCAAAGTTCAACAGTGTGGCCATGTGAGGCGTGCAGGTAGAAACAGCTTTCTGTCGGGTCTGTTTGGATCCAGAGAAACAGACTCTGAGGATCCTCATGTAGGTGTAGAAGATAAAACCCAGAGGATAAATGAATGTGTGACAGGTACCGATGAGTCCGTAGATGTTGTTGACCGTTATGTCGCCACAGCTCAGTTTAACGATGGAAAAGTTATCACAGTAGACTTTGTTTATCACGCCCCCACACAGCTGCCGAGTCGCACTCAGGGAAATAGGAATAATATTCAACAAAGAGGCATAGAACCACGCAAAGACAATCAGCACAGCAATCCTTTGAGACGTCATCCGTGTGTTATACTGTAGAGGATAACAGATGGCCAGGTACCGGTCATAAGACATGATAGCCAAGTTATACAACTCAACACAAACGTATGTATATATACAGAAGATCTGCAAGAAGCAATAAGGCACAGAAACAGTGTGAGTGTCAGAGAGGAGCTGAACCAGGAGGAAGGGAAAGAGTCCAGCGCTGCCGTACAGTTCGTTCACAAACAGGCTGCAGAGGAAGATATACATGGGTTCATGGAGGCTCCTGTTCAGACAAATCACTACAATCAGCAGCACGTTAGCACAAAGTATCAACACATACAGGAAGAGTGCACCCAGAAAAAACAGGTACTTTAAAGCCCCATAGTCGATGTAGGCACCGAGCGTGAAATAAAGGACCTGAGTGGAGTTAATCATGACGGTCCAAAGTGAGTTCACCCTGATGACGTGAAACAGAACAGGATGTTGAGGATATTTGACCATTCCTCGGCCTCGGGGTGGAGCGGCTGTAGATGAGGAGTCGTGACCCTAAGGTGACATCATGTCACGTTTACCTGGCAGACCTGAACTCTCTGTTGCTTTTAACCTCTGCTTAGCTCGCTGACTCCATCGCAAGGCTGTAAACAACAACGGGGAGGGGAAGGGGGGGGGCAAATGGAAGTAACGGCTGAGGCAACAACAGCTTTTTGATTACACTGAATTAACAAACTCACACTCAGAGATCAACAGAACAACACAGTATCTGACATTACGGTTTTTACTGTCTTCTGCTTCCCAAATCTACTTTCCCCATCTTAATTCTTACTTTCTCTTTTAGGCACAACTTTTTCTGCAACACATTTTGCTCAACATACTTAGAACCAAAACCCATTGCCTGTCAACTGTGGAAGTGATACACAACAGTTGTTTCTTGAAAAAACTAACTATAAGTTATATCAGTTCAGTGAAAATCATATTAGCCTTGAAATTTCATAATGCAATACTAATTAGGTGATAATACAAACTCAGAAAAAGTTCAGTATAATTTAGAAAAGTTGCACGATTGGAATTATTTTGGACAATATTGCCATTTGTGATCGCGTTTATGGTAATATTAGTCTGTACCCTGTATCCTGTATTTCAATACATATAAATTAGCAAAAATAAATGCTAGTTATTGTAGTGGGGACTAACATAATACATTGGTATTATGGCATGGGCTCAGCTGTTGTTCGGAGTTGGCTGATCTTGAGAACCGTCGAAGAACCAGTCTACCTTCTCACAGGTTAGGGCTACAGGAGGTTGTTGAAGAGTCAGAACTGTTCTGTGCTTAGAGACTTTGTGATTGTTTTCAGGAGACCTTTAAGAACACCATTTTAATTCCTTGGCTTTTCACCTTAAAAGTTACCCTGGCTACCAGAACGTCATTTTCCTAAATGATCAATGTTTTTACCAGCTACATAAGAATGATAATAAAATCTCTCAAAATATCTTAGTTTGTATAAAATTTGAAAAAATATTTTCACCTGTAGGCCGCCATTGTTGTTTACGCCGCAATAACGTCTGGGTAGTGACGTCATATGGTTGCACCGGGCTGGATCTCATACAGGATCATATAAGTCCTGGAGCGGACTTCAGTGGTTTCCAGAGGAAGTTTTGTGGGTTTGTGTTGGAAAATAGTCGGCACAGCATTTGGCTTTAGTCTCCGTTTATAATGACCCACACCTGTCAGCTCTTTCATCAGCATGGGCCGGCTAAATGCAGCAAATGCTTCTGGGGAGAAGTGGCCAGAACATAGCCGCGGCTCCATGGGAAGTTGTTTACGCCCACAAGCCATTTCCCACAACTTCCTTCTTTTCTTGTCTTTTGGGAAGCTGTGCAGACTAACATCAGTCTCCTTGTTTCCTTTGGACTGAAAAGTGCACCCAAAAGCAGCCACATGTGGCATTATTATGTTTTTTTCCCTCCTCAAACCTCGTGACTTACGGCGACTAGTAGTGAGTAAACGGCCAAATCCAGATGCTCGGCACCAAGCAACCAATCTGCGTCATCAACCCAGAATGCATTGCGGCAGTAAAACAATGGCTGCGCCCGAAGGATAGAAACTGTGTTTTAAACTGTTTTTTTGTTGAAGAAAAACCAATTTGTTATGTCTTTTAACAACAAATTCTAGTTTGAGACAAACATTTAAGCAGATTTATGCCTGTTAGTCCTTACAGTCGGGGTTCCTTTTAACAAGACTAAGCTTCTATGTTTGTTATTTGCTTTTATTTGTTTTTAATTGTTTTTTTCCTCTCTTTCTCTTTGTGTGTGTGTCTGGTTTGACTTTGGCTCTCTGTACAAAACTTTGTTCGCTGTAGTTGTTTTAAAGTGCTTGAATATAAAGTTGGTAAGGTATGGTAGACCTTTACTTCGTATTGTGAGGTGTTTTCAAAGCCTGGACCTTGACTCTTTACACAGTGTATAGGTCGAAACCTACAGTATCTGTGCAATTATTGGAGGAAGTTTGAAAAGTGGAGCATTACTCCATCAAACTTTTGGGACTGCAGCAAGTCGTTGGACCCTCAGGACTAAACCCTGAGGTACTGAGCTCTATTTAAGACCTGATACAGGTGAGGTGAGGTGCTGAAGAGGTGTCAGTGCTTCTTCTTCAGTGTTCAGGTGTGACACAAACAGTGAACATGTGTTTCCTCCTCTGTGCTGAAGTGTGTTTGTAGTTGATGATGTGTAGTTTTTCTCATTGAGCTCATGTTGATGTTGTTTGTTTGTTGAATCCTGACAGAAGCAGAACAGAAGCAGAAAGGTGTAGGACTGTTTTCTCTCTGTGCAGGATGTGGATGTTCCCTGAAAACATGGGGAGGGGGGCTCAGAACAGGTGTCAGTGATTCCTGCTGTATGTTTTAAACTCTGGTTGAACTTTCTCAGTGTTCAGGTGAATCTGAGCTGAACTACAGGAGCAGATGTTAAACTCCACAGAGGTGTCTTCTTTCATACTTGGGGCCTACTTTGACACGTCTGAGCCCCTCTCCTTCACCATTCTCATGTCTTTATACGTGTTCATTGTATTTGCGAATGTCTTTCTCGTGGTGGTGATTTGTCTGAACAGGAGCCTCCATGAGCCCATGTATATTTTCCTCTGCAGCCTGTTTGTGAACGAGCTGTTTGGCAGCACCGGGTTATATCCTCTGCTCCTGGTTCAGGTTCTTTCAGAGTCTCACTCTGTTTCTGTTCCTTTCTGTTACCTGCAGATCTTCTGTGTCTACTCTTATGCAAATGTTGAATTCTGTTGCTTAGCGATCATGTCTTATGACCGGTACCTGGCCATCTGTTTCCCTCTGCAGTATAACGCTCTGATGACCTCTCACAGAGTGGCCGTGCTCATCGCTGTGTCTTGGTTGTATCCATTTCTGGGGATCACTGGTTTGATTTCTTTGAGCGCCTCTTTACGAATGTGTGGAAACATCATTAACAAAGTTTACTGTGATAACTACTCTATAGTCAAACTGTCCTGTGGTGACACCTCCCCCAACAACATCTATGGGATGATTTACACCGCGGTGACTATTATTGTTGTCATTTCCATCCTTTACTCCTACATGAGGATCCTCAGAGTCTGTTTCTCTGGATCCAAACAGACTCGACAGAAAGCTGTTTCTACCTGCACACCTCACCTGGTCTCTGTGTTAAACTTCTCCTGTGGCTGTTTCTTTGAGATTGTGCAGAACAGGTTTGAGATGAAACATGTTCCCGATGTGGCTCGAATCGTTCTGTCTCTGTACTGGCTCACGTGTCAGCCGCTCTTGAATCCCATCGTGTACGGACTGAACCTGAGCAAAATCCGCTCCTCATGTAAGAGTCTGATTCTCAGTAAAATGTGACACAAACATTCAAAGCTGAGTCCAAACCAAACTCAATCAAAATCTTCCCTGTCTGTAAAAGTCTTCCCCTTTGGAAAGATTTGAGCTCTATCCTTATGTTTCTCCCAGCCTGTGAATAATATGTGCTTTGAGAACAGTCTGTCTGAATAATAAATACAAAACATGTATGAATTCATAACTGTGGGAATAAATTGTAAACAAAGGCTGATTCTTTTTTTCTATCTGAGAAGGTTGAGGTTCCACTTCTTTTTGAAAAATGAAAAGAAACCCTAAAGTAAAGCCTCAAAGAAACTTCAAAGTTATCCGTTGTGAATTTTTTTTCTTTTAATTTCTTCTTGCTGTTTAGGATCAGTGAGACCTAAGAAATACAGAAACTAAATTTGGTCTTTATACTGGAAGTTATGTTTTTATTGTTATTAGTTAGCTTCTCATCTTTAGTTAAAAGTGTTGTTGTTCATAACTTCACTTTTTTTCTCACTAAAATGGGTGTCAAGTTGTGATTTCACCAAAAGATGACAAGGGAAGTATCTCTTAATGTGGCTGATAGATTAAAGTTTTCGAAAAATGAAGTTTCATGGATCTGAGAGGCAGGAACATGGTGCCCACGTATGTGGACGCCATATCTAACGAGGTTAATCATTTCAAAGTGCAAAACGTTTATTTACAAAGGGAGTCAATCACACAGAGGAGTAGCTTCTAAACAGTGTTTACAGACAAATGAAAAAAAAAAAGAAACTCTAGGGCAAAGAAATAATGAAAGGAAAAACTTAGAAGACAAACACACACACAAAAAACCTGGAGATATTAAATAAATTAAAAGGAGAAGTTCTTTTCACTGAGAAGTTTGAAGTTTTGCATAAATTGACAAATTATTCATACAGTTTCGGATGAAAACCTTCAATGTTCCTTTGAGTACTTTGGTTAAAGTTAGGGTGCTATTCTATTATGTTAAACAATGATCTTCAGTGCAAACTAATAAAACATGAATCATTACATTTTCAATGATGTTGATGATGGTTCCATCAAGTCTCAGGACTTTGGGCCGATCACACGAACAGGTCGGAGGATTTAAGGTGAACAGGAAGCTCAGTCGGACTGACATTGATAATGACAACAGAAACTTCCAGAATGACCCTGATGGAAAGTTTCCCTCCCCCAGTTCTTAATAGCGTGTATTTCCCCCTTTAACATCAATGACAGCTTGAAGTCTTTTGTGCTCGTTGTGGATGAGGGTCTTTATTTTCTCAGATGGTAAAACTGACCATTCTTCTTGGCAAAAAGCCTCCAGTTCCTGTAAATTCTTGCTCTGTCTTGCATGAACTGCAGGTTTGAGATCTCCCCAGAGTGGCTCAATGATATTGAGGTCAGGTGACTGAGATGGCCACTCCAGAACCTTCTCTTTATCATTGTCATGATAAAGTTTTGGATCATTGTCATGTGTGAACGTCCAAGTACGTCTCATGTGCAGCTTCTGGGCTGAGAAATCATAAATTCTGCCACGGTATGTAAACTTTTGAGCACAACTTTGTATAAATTTCCCATCTTTTGAAATACATAAATAGGTAAAAATTATATTTATTGGTTTTCTGAGTTGGCTCATCTTGAGAACCGCCAGAGAACCAGTCCACCTTTCCATGGGTTAGAGCTACAGGACGTTGTTCAAGAGTCAGATTTTGGTCCAAATTGACTTTTATTTGTGGCTCCAATTGGCTGAAATATTTGTCCCGAGGCCAAGAGAATGCCATCCAGTGGCATAAAAGTGCTTTCTGAACCCCTCTGGAGTGGAAAGTCCAATGTTTTGAGTTTTTAAAGATCTGACGAAAAACGGCAGGTCTGGACCTATTCTGTTTGAAGTGACTTCATGCTAACTTCACATAAGCCTCTCTTGATGTACAGAAAGTACTTACAAACTATATACAGCAAAATATCATAAACCGTGTCCCTGTTTGATAATTATGTAACGTAAAGTGAAGTTGAGCCACTAGTTGAGCTGATTTGGACCCTCAGGACTAAACCCTGAGGTACTGAGCTCCATTTAAGACCTGATACAGGTGAGGTGAGGTGCTGAAGAGGAGTCAGTGCTTCTTCTTCAGTGTTCAGGTGTGACACAAACAGTGAACATGTGTTTCTCCTCTGTGCTGAAGTGTGTTTGTAGTTGATGATGTGTAGTTTTTCACATTGAGCTCATGTTAATGTTGTTTGTCTGTTAAATCCTGACAGAAGCAGAGAAGAAGCAGAAAGGTGTAGGACTGTTTTTTCTCTCTCTGCAGTTGGTGGATGTTCCCTGAAAACATGGGGAGGGGGGATCAGAACAGGTGTCAGTGATTCCTGCTGTATGTTTTAAACTCTGGTTGAACTTTCTCAGCGTTCAGGTGAATCTGAGCTGAACTACAGGAGCAGATGCTAAACTCCACAGAGGTGTCTTCTTTCATACTTGGGGCCTACTTTGACACGTCTGAGCCCCTCTCCTTCACCATTCTCATGTCTTTATACGTGTTCATTGTGTTTGCGAATGTCTTTCTCGTGGTGGTGATTTGTCTGAACAGGAGCCTCCATGAGCCCATGTATATTTTCCTCTGCAGCCTGTTTGTGAACGAGCTGTTTGGCAGCACCGGGTTATATCCTCTGCTCCTGGTTCAGGTTCTTTCAGATTCTCACTCTGTTTCCGTTCCTTTCTGTTACCTGCAGATTTTCTGTGTTTATATTTATGCAACTGTTGAATTTTTTAATCTAGCGATCATGTCTTACGACCGGTACCTGGCCATCTGTTTCCCTCTGCAGTATAACGCTCTGATGACCTCTCACAGAGTGGCCGTGCTCATCGCTGTGTCTTGGTTGTATCCATTTCTGGGGATCACTGGTTTGATTTCTTTGAGCGCCTCTTTACGAATGTGTGGAAACGTCATTAACAAAGTTTACTGTGATAACTACTCTATAGTCAAACTGTCCTGTGGTGACACCTCCCCCAACAACATCTATGGGATGATTTACACCGCGGTGACTATTCTTGTTTCACTTTCCATCTTCTACTCCTACATGAGGATCCTCAGAGTCTGTTTCTCAGGCTCCAAACAGACTCGACAGAAAGCTGTTTCTACCTGCACACCTCACCTGGTCTCTGTGTTAAACTTCTCCTTTGGCTGTTTCTTTGAGATTGTGCAGAACAGGTTTGAGATGAAACATGTTCCTGATGTGGCTCGAATCGTTCTGTCTCTGTACTGGCTCACGTGTCAGCCGCTCCTGAATCCCATCGTGTACGGACTGAACCTGAGCAAAATCCGCTCCTCATGTAAGAGTCTGATTCTCAGTAAAATGTGACACCCCAAAATTCGCAGACTGTTCCTTTATCCAGTCATAGAAGTGAGTTTAACTTGTCTCTAGTCTGATAAATGTGTTAAATTCGACCATTTTCACTGTTTTCTGTCACTTTCTTCACGGTTTTTTTTTCACCACTATCTGAATATTTTCACAGTTTAATCCAAAATGTTCTTGCAGATTTCTGTTGCTTTTTGGCCTCGTAGTCACTTTTCAAACTTTTTTTTTGCCACTTGAATTGTTTGCCAATTGAAAAAAAAAAAAATTTGACTTTTGGACCATTTTTGAGAAACTTTCTCACTTTTTTTCCAGATTCAACCACTATTTGTTTGCCAGTTTTTGTTGTTTTTGCCCATTTTTGAAAGTTTTTACTCTTTTCACCACTTTTGGCCCATTTTTGCAACAAACTGACTATTGTCTTAGTTTATTCCCAACTTTCTTGCAATTTCTGTGGACTTCAACCATTTTTTACTACTTTTCACTGTTTTTTCGGTCACTTTTTTCACAGTTTTTGCTACTTTCTGAATTTTTTTACAGTTTGTTACAAAATTTTCTTGCTATTTTTTGTTGCTTTTTGGCCATTTTAGTCACTTCTTTTTGCCACTCTTTTGTGGACCATTTTTTTGGTACTTTTTGAGTATTTCCAGGTGTTATCCCAATTTAAATGCCAATTTTTGTTGCTTTTTGGGCATTTTTACTATCTCAAACTAAGTTTTGTTGCTACTCTTTGCTGTCTCTAATTTGATAAAAATGTGTTAAAAGCTCGATTAATGAATAAATGGTAAAGCTCTTCATCTAACAGCATCTCTGTGGTTTTTAAAATTTAACACCGTGTTCTTTTACTGTCACACCTTCATCAGAAACATGTTTACTTAAACAAAAAATGCACCCAAACATCTAACACTCACTGAAATTGTAATTTATCCAGTTCATAACAAACATGTCCAATGATACACACAGGAAACACAAAACATAAACAAGGTTTCCCCCGGAAAACTCACTAAGTCCGACCGCCCAACTCATTTTTGACAGGAATATTAACTTCAGGACGATTATGTGTCATTATAAGCTGATTAGTAACAAAACTTAAGCCTAGAATCTTTCAAAAGTACAGTTTTAGCAAAAAAACATAAGTAAATAAAAACACAATTAAAAGTAAAAGAAAATCAATTATTTTCACTTAAAGGCAAATTATGCAGAAATTTTTGATAAGTTTCATTTATTTGCCTTCAAAGCTACAGAATCAGTTTTTCTTTCTACTTAGGGTTAATGTGAAGAAACTAAAGCATGAAAGAAATGTCTGATGAAAAAAAAATCTAAATGTGGAACCAATTTCTACAGCATCTTTACAAAAAAGATGTTTAAGGAATCTTTTTTCCACAGTTAATGAAATCTGCTGATCAAAGGTCCAGTGAGAACTTTAATCAATGGATCTTTATTTATGCGACACCCAATCATAACACAAGTTATCTCGAGACACTTTATTTCATTTACAGAGACCCAACATCAAGACAAGATAAGGAATCTTATCTCATCTCAATCCACCATGAGTGAAGCACTTTGCAGAATTTAGGAAATTACAATGGTGAAAAAACTTCCCTCTATTGGCCCTTTTCCACTGACTCGTCTCAGCCCTACTCTACTCGCCTCTACCCGGTTTGTGTTGTGTTTCCATTAGCGCGGTACTACGCGGCAGACGCCAGTTTTTAGTACCTACTCTACCCTGGTTCTAAGAGAGTAAAGCTGATACTAAAAGGTGACGTGGACGGACTGCCGGTCACTCATTGGTCAGAGAATGTCGTCTCTGCAGCTTCTGACTCTGAACAAATCACTTACAAGAGGCAAAGGAATAAGTCAGCGACGGGTTTTTAATGACATTTAAACCTGACGGCACAGAACCAGACTGAATGAAGACAAAATACAGCCCTAAAATGCTCCTTCATGATTCCTAAAGAAGTTAAAAGTCCTTTTTAAACCAAAAAGAAGTTAACAGCAAAGATAGTTGAAAGTTTTCACTCTTTTCACTACTTTTGGCCATTCCCTGATACCTTCTCACTATTTTCCAGGTTCACTCCAAATTTTCTTGCCAGTTTTTGATAGTTTTTACTCTTTTTGCCAAGTTTGGACCATTTTTTTTTGCAACTAACTGACTGTTCTCCAAGTTTCATCCCTACTGTCTTGCCATTTTTGGTTGACTTCGACCATTTAACCAATTTTCGCTGTTTTCGGTCAGATTTTTAACCACTTTTGCTACTTTTTGAATTTTTTTACACTAATCTCCAAAAATGTCTTGCTGATTTGGCCAAGAAGTCACTTTTTACTCCTTGTTAAGCCACTTTTGGACCTTTTTTTGCTACTTTTTGTTTATTTCCAGGTTTTATCCCAATTTAAAAGCCATTTTTTGTTGCTTATTTGGGCTTTTTTTCTACCTCAAACTAAGTTTTATTTCTCCTCTTTGCTGTTTTTGCCTCTTTTCTCCACTTGTATAGTTTCTTTTGTGAAGGTAGTTTTTAACAGTTTGTCTCTTTTGGTTGAACAAGTCGTTTTTGCCCATTTTTACCACTTTTCACCATTTCTTTGGAACAAACTGACTATTTTCCAAGTTTAATCCCAACTTTCTTGCCTTTTTTGTTGACCTTGCCCATTGTTACCATCATTCACTGTTTTCGTCACTTTTTCCACAAGTTTTTCTACTTTCTGAATTTTTTTTAAAGTTTCCCCCAAAATTTCATTGCTATTTATTTGCTGCTTTTTAGCCATTTCTGGCACTTTTCACTCATTTTGCCACTATTTTGACCATATTTTGCAACAAACTGACCATACCAATTTTCTTGCCAATTCTTGTTGCTTTCTGGGCATTTTTGTCAGTTTAGAACCAGTGTTTGCTACTTTTTGAGCATTTCCAGGTTTTATCCCAATTTAAATGCCAATTTTTGTTGCTTTTTGGCCATTTCTACAATCTCAAACTAAGTTTTATTGCTCCTCTTCGCTGTTTTTGCCTCTTTTCTCCACTTGTTTAGTTTCTTTTGTAAAGGTAGTTTTTAACAGTTTGTCTCTTTGGTTGAGTAACTCTGGTGTAGAACAGAAAACACCTGCTGCAAAAACTGTAGCTGATATTTCCACCCATTTCAGGTTATAGAAATATTTCACTGTCTTTGATCAGAATATTGCAACAGGCCACTTTGCGATTTAATCTAATTAGTGATTGATTGCCCTTCACTCAGTTTTGAAGTGCACTTCTGTGATAATTAGTGTTAATCGTCTGATTTTCTGAGCTGCAGTGGTTGACGTGTCCCCTGATGCTCAGACTCACAGATCGTCTGCTGTGAAAGGTTTAAAGCAGCAGAGGCAGCGTTTCACTTCAGTGAGGAGCTGTGAACGTCACAGCAGCACAACTGTACAGGTCTCAGATTTGTATCCTCACTATTAAAGCTGCTTCAGTGAGAGTTTATTCTAACATTTCTAACCTGCTCTGATAAAAGTGATGAACTCTTCACAACCTCTGTTTTTCACTTTTGGTGCTTACTCTGACATCGGCTCTTTGAAATACTTTGTCTTCTCCATTCTAATGTGTGCTTATATCCTGATTATCTGTGCTAACCTGCTGCTGATCGTGGTGATCTGTATGCACAGGAGCCTCCATGAGCCCATGTATATTTTCCTCTGCAGTTTACTGGTGAACGAACTGTGTGGCAGCACCGGACTCTTCCCCTTCCTCATGATTCAGATCCTCTCTGACATCCACGTTGTTTCTGTTCGCCTCTGTTACGTGCAGATCTTCTGCTTGTACATGTATGTGAATGTGCAGTTTTATAACCTGGCTGTGATGTCGTATGACCGGTATCTGGCGATCTGCTTCCCTCTGCAGTATCACGTTCGTATGGCTCCTCAGAAAATGGCCGTGCTCATCGCTCTGTCCTGGTTTTTCCCTCTTGTTGCGATTGTGACGATGATTGCGTTGAATGCTTCTCTGCAGCTCTGTGGAAACATCCTGGACAGGTTGTTCTGTGATAACTACTCTGTGGTGAGGCTGGCGTGCTCCGACACGTCAGCCAATAACATCTACGGGCTTCTTTACACTTTCATCGTGTTGTTCGGCATCACTGTGCTGATTCTTTACACCTACATAAAGATCCTCAGAGTCTGTTTCTCCGGCTCCAAACAGACTCGACAGAAAGCTGTTTCCACCTGCACACCTCACCTGATCTCTCTGCTAAACTTCTCCTGTGGCTGTTTCTTAGAAATCGTTCAGAGCAGACTGAACATGAGCGGTGCTCCCATTCTTCTACGAGTTTTTCTGTCTCTCTACTTCCTCATTTGTCAGCCGCTCTTCAACCCTTTACTCTACGGACTAAACTTAAGCAAAATCTACTCTGTCTGTAAAAGTCTTCTCTTTGGAAAGATTTAACCTCTGTGCTCTTGTTTCTCCCAGCCTGTGGATAATATGTGCTTTGAAAACAGCCTATCTGAAAAATAACTCTCAAACATCGATGAATTCATGACTGTGAGAATAAATGTCAAACAAAAGCTGGTTCTGTATTTGTTATCTTTGGAAGCTTAACAGTTTACTTCCCTTGTAGTAGCAGAAATGAAACTTTATCGTGAAATATGCACAGTGTGTTACGCATTTCAAAGTGCAAAACATAGAGTCAAGATTTAAAGAGTTTATTGTCACATGCACAGTCAAGAAATGTGTTTCCCTGGACAATGAAATTCTTTCTTTGCTGTCAACTAAGAATGCTGGCTATAGAATATTAAAAAAGTAGCCAAAGAGAAACAAAAAATAGAAATATTAATAATTTTAACTTGTACAAATATACAAAGACTCTAGAAGATAAGAAAAAAATGGCAAAAAATTGAATTATAATGACAATATATACAAATTCAAATGTTCACAAGGTCCAATAATTCTGAAAAGGGACAATTGGAAGGAATAAGAGTGCAAATAGAAGTAAAAAAAAACAAACACAGTAGATCCTAACCTGTCTATGGACAAAGGAAAATGAAGAACACCTGACAAAGGCGTCAAAGATTTAAAGAGTTTATTGACACATGCACAGTCAAGAAATGTGTTTCCCTGTACAATGAAATTCTTTCTTTGCTGTCAACAATATTAAAAAAGTAGCCAAAGAGAAACAAAAAATAGAAATATTAATAATTTGAATACGTACAAAAATACAAAAACTCAAGAAGAAAAGAAAACAATGGCAAAAAATTGAATTATAATGACAATATATACAAATTCAAATGTTCACAAGGTCCAATAATTCCTAAAAAGGCCAATTGAAAGGAATAAGAGTGCAAATAGAAGTAAAAAAAACAGACAGTAGATCCTAACCCATGTCTATGGACAAAGGAAAAAGAAGAACACCTGACAAAGGCGTCAAAGATTTCAAGAGTTTATTGTCACATGCACAGTAAAGAAATGTGTTTCCCTGTACAATGAAATTCTTTCTTTGCTGTCAACTAAGAATGCTGGCTATACAATATTAAAAAAGTAGCCAAAGAGAAACAAAAAATAGAAATATTAATCATTTTAATATGTACAAATATACAAAAAATCAAGAAGAAAAGAAAAAAATGGCAAAAAATTGAATTATAATGACAATATATACAAATTCAGATGTACACAAGGTCCGGTTAGTCTGAAAAAGGACAATTAAAAGGAATAAGAGTGCAAATAGAAGTAAAAAAAAAAAACACACAGTAGATCCTAACCTGTCTTTGGACAAAAGAAAAAGAAGAACACCTGACAAAGGCATCAAAGAAAAAACTGTTTAAAACAAAGTGAGAAACATACAAACAGAAAATGTAAATTAGGATTTGTTAATGTTTTACCGATTTTTTTTTTTTTTTTTGTGAAGGAAATTTAGACTGAAAACTGTCTTAAAAGCTTCTGATGTAATTAATCTGCATCCTAGTTAATCAGTCTATGACTATGGGTCACTGTTTGGACTTTTACATACAGATATTAACCAATAAGCAACTTTATGTTCAATAAACAGACAAAGAATAAACTTGAATGAGTCTCATTAAGTGTCACACGCTATGATTTGGTTGTAATGCAGCAGGATCACCAAAACCATCGACTATATTTATGTTTTTGGTCTTAAATTTCATTCAAAGTGGCGTTAAAAAGTCTTTAATTTGACCTGCAGAAACCCTGTCATAGAGAGTTAAATCTGGTCACTAAGAAATAAGATTAAAAAATAACATATGTTTGTGCACATAATCTCATTTTTAAAAAGTTGATCATCATAAGGCTGTGAAAAGTAGATACTGATAGAACCGTCACCTCAGCTTCACAAATAACAGTTTCTGACCCAAGAATGAAGTTTTTTTTGTAACCAAGCTCAGATCTGGGTGTTTAACTTCACTCAGGTCTTTGTTGAATCTGATTGGATTTTGATGTTTTGTTCGAATCTTAAACATCTATGATCAAGTTCCCTGAGGCTTCAAACACATTGGCCGTTTTCGAATTCGCCTACTACATACGACTACCTACTGTATACTGTATACTGTATTTAAATGTAGTTTATAGTCTGACAGTTCTGTTTGGTCTGTTTTGCAGTTTGCTAAACTGGTTTCCAGTTTGAGGAATGTTAGAGTAAAGAAAAGCTGATGAATTTTTTTTATTGTCTTTATTATCATTTATTCGTATGAAGTTATATTCGGACAACTTCTCTAAATTTTGGAGGAAAAATTTGGAATTTTCGGTTTTGAAAAGTCCCAAATTTAACGCATAAAACAGGGTTAAAAGACGTTTTCTGCAGTTATTACAAATAATTATATGTCCAAGGGCCATAAACTGCATAAGTTTAACCAGGAGACTCTGATCTTTGTAATAACTGCAGAGGACGTGTGTGTTTAAATGTGGATGTCGCAGCAGAATTCATCATATTTGATCTTTAATATTAAACCATATGTTATTCATTGGAAATAATCTGGAGTGGATTGACTTTTTTATTTTTAGAGATGATGGAAAAACTGTTTCTGATGATGCAGGTATGATTTCAAATATGTTTATAGGATAATGATAACAGATACAATGTAAGTAACGCACTTAAAAGATGTTTTAGGGTTTTACACTTGAATTGTTCTGCTGCTTCACCCAAACTTTCTCCAGTTTCCGTCATTTTCAATTCAGACCTGCGTCCAGACGCTTTGCATTGTGGGAAACAGTATTTTTCACATACTGCATACTGTATTTTGGACAAATCAGTACATACTGGTAGGATAGTATGCAAATTCAAAAACAACCATTCTTTCCTCTAACTTACTGAGTGATTCACTGACACAGATGACAGTCTTCGTTATGTAGTGATTACACTCCAGATCATCCCTGTTCTGATTCTGTTTTAAGATTTTCATTATGTATATAAACTTTATTCATGCTTTCAGTTTGTTAAAATTAAACAGATACCACTAAAGATTGATGAGAGGTAAAGAAAAAACAAAAGAGTCAACTGAACATCTTTGGTTCTGGCGTCCTCTAGTGGACAATGAGCTTCATGTTCGTGTGTGTGTGAGGTCAAGACAATTCACTGATTGCAGAAAATAACTTTACGGACATGTGATGTTATATTTTATGTAACAGTCAACAATCAAACAATTGCATTAACTCTTATAATACAATGAATATAATTTTTTTGCCCATCATCTTAATTCAGCACTGAAAATGATTCAAATGATTCATGTTCTTCAAATATTTTTACACTTCAGAATGGACTGAAAACTCTGCGGTAGAGTAAGTCTTTTCTCACTTAAAGCAGATAAAAAAAAGGCAAGTTTTGAATCAAATATTGAAAACGTCTTTTACCCTCTGATGCATGAATTATGAAAGTCAGTGTCTAGATTTTTTCTTTCAGTGTTTTTATTTGTCTTAAAGCATGAAAAAAAGTTTCAATTTTTTTACTTGAAATATTTGTCACAGAACATTCAACATAAAAAAGAGTGAAATTAATGTAAACATAACTATTTTTTTGTTTGACTTCCTTTCTTTTTTTTCTGGTAATTTCACGAATAATCTTTTTTTTTAATGCTTTGCGAAACATTTTAACTCTCTGTCATCCATTTTAACACTGAATAATGTTTAGTTATTACGCTGTTTTACCCTCAAATGTTTGTCTATATTTTTTTTTTTAAATATATATGTTTAGAAAAAGAATTGAAAACATTTTTTCAGGTCCTAAGAAGAATAAAAATATCCTGACACAGGTTGATATGAATTTCCACTACATGAACAATTGAATTTAGGAGTAAATAAGTTTTAAATAGGCGTCCACTGTAGTCACCACTATGCACCACAGGGTTAATGTTGTCATTTGTCAGATGGTCTGGATTAAATCTCTTAATGATGAGTTATTTTACAGAAAACACTCATCGAATACACACATCATTTACCATTAACAAAATGAAATTATGATTTGCATTAACAGTTTATGTGTAATAAGGCTTAATAACATAATAAAACAGAACTAACACCACTATCCCATCCAATTTACTTCCAATATTCAATTATTTACACATCCTCTGCATTTCATTCTTATTCCTTGTACTCAGTTTGTTCTAAATTTCAAATTTCTGAATTTCTACATTTTAAGTTCTTATCACTTTTTCTTATTTTATCACTTTACACTTTGATTTTCCTGCTGCTTCAAGGAACTTTATTTGCTCATATTTACATGTTAGTAGTTATAGTACTCAGGTCTCAGTTTTTTAAGCCTAAATAAATAAAAAGTACACAGTAAAACATCAGAAATATATTCTTCCGATAAGATAAATAGACAAGTCTGACCACTCGCTAAGACTGGTTTTCATTTCATCCATTAGGGATATGAAGTCGTCTTTATATAGTTGTGTTTTATCAGGATTAGTAATACAACCAGGATATTTAACCTTTTTCATACAGCGTAGGTTCCCTAAATAATTTTGAAGTTCATTATTTCTGTTTTCCCAAGTTTATGTTATAACCTGAAATTTTTTAAAAATCCTCCAAAAGAGACAAAGATATTTAAGTTTAGCACTAAGTGAAATATACACGTTTAAATAGAAACACAGAAAATTAGAAAAGCTGGAGTAAGTTAAGTTTTTGAGCACTAAATTCTTGTGCAAACAGCGAAGGAAAATTAAAATTGCACTTTCAGGAATGAGGAGTGAAAACGAGCTGCTGTAACAGGGTCAATAGAAGCTCAATCTATTCTGTTCTAAACATTTTTTTATCTGTGGGACAAAACCCCCGTACAACAAACAGATCTTTACATTTCACACGTATTTTGGAGAGTTTGAGTCCGTACATGACGGGGTTAAAAAGAGGCTGACAGGTGAGGAAGTATAACGACAGGAAGATCCTCAGCATGCTGGGAACGCCGCTCATATTAAACCTGCTTTGAATGACTTCGAAAGAACACCCGAAGGAGAAGTTTAGCAGAGAGGCCAGGTGAGGCGTGCAGGTGGAAACAGCTTTCTGTCGAGTTTGTTTGGAGCCGGAGAAACAGACTCTGAGGATCCTGACATAGGTGTAGAGGATGAGAAGAGCGGGGAAAAAGATAGCGGAAGAGACGTAAATAAGTCCATACACATTATTGAGCGTTGTGTCGTAGCACGCCAGTCTAACGATGGAGTAGACGTCACAGTAAACTTTGCCAATCACGTTCCCACACAAGTGTAAAGGAGCAATCAGTGACACTAAGATCACAACAGCAAGAAAAGGCACAAACCAGCTTAAAACAATGAGAGTGCAGACTTTGCTGCCGGTCATGCGTGTGTTATACTGCAGAGGGAAACAGATGGCCAGGTACCGGTCGTAAGACATGACTGCAAAGCTGCAAAACTCAACGCTGCCATAAGAGTAGATACAGTAAATCTGCAGGAAGCAGCAGGAGGCAGAAACAGTGTGAGAGTCAGAAAGAGTCTGAACCAAGAGGAGCAGAAAGAGTCCAGAGCTGCCGTACAGCTGGTTCACAAACAGGCTGCAGAGGAGGATGTACATGGGCTCATGGAGGCTCCGGTTCACACAGATCACTACAATCAGCAGCACGTTAGACACAAGGATTAACAGGTAGAGAAGCAGAACAATGAGGAAACAGAGATATTTCAGGTGTCCGCTGTGGAAGTAAGCAGTGAATGTGAAGAATAAAATTTGAGTTGCGTTTACCATAGTCATAGTACTGAATCACTTACAGGAAGAGGAACCAGTCACATTACACCAAATCTTCCAACAAATATCAATTAGAATGTTTTTCTATTCATAGCAAAGTCACACTGAGCAGCAACAACGACAAAACCACTCTCTTCACACTTCTTATGTGAACACATGAACCTTAGCCCAACTCTTACAAGACAGAAACAACTTCTTAACTGACGGAACATCAGCTTGTTGACTCAGCTCAGAGAAACAGGGCGGTTCACCACAACCCCCCCTGAAGCCCTTAGTCCTTCCTCTAATATAATCTCAGGTGACACCTGGAGCTCATAACAGACCGCACTTTTAAATAGCACAACGTTCAAGACAACATTTCTAATTCATGGAAAATTAAACTGTAAAATGTTTACAGTTGTGCTCATAAGTTTACAAACCCCAGCAATATTTTTGTTCTCATGGCCATTTTTCAGAGAATATGAATAACTCAAAAAGTTTTCTGTCACTGGTTAGTAGTTGAGTGACGACATTTATCAATAAACAACTGTTTTTACTCCTCCAAAAGAAACTTCCAGAATGACCCTGATGAAAAGTTTCCCTCCCCCAGTTCTTAACAGCGTGTATTTCCCCCTTTAACATCAATGACAGCTTGAAGTCTTTTGTGCTGGTTGTGGATGAGGGTCTTTATTTTCTCAGATGGTCAAACTGACCATTCTTCTTGGCAAAAAGCCTCCAGTTCCTGTAAATTCTTGAGGTCAGGAGACTGAGATGGCCACTCCAGAACCTTCACTTTATTCTGCTGTAGCCAATGGCAGGTCCACTTGTCCTTGTGTTTTGGATCATTGTCATGTGTGAACGTCCAAGTACGTCCCATGTGCAGCTTCTGGGCTGATGAGTGTAAATTTTCCTCCAGTATTTTCTGATAACATGCTGCATTCATCCTTCATTCATCAGTTTGGACCAAGTTTCCTGAGCCTTTGTAGCTCACACATCCCCAAAACATCAGTGATCCACCTCCGTGTTTCACAGTAGGAATGGTGGACCTTTCATCATAGGCCTTGTTGACTCCTCTCCAAATGGAACAATGTTTATGGTTGTGGACAAAAAGTTCACTTTTGCTCTCATCACTCCAAATGACTTTGTTCCAGAAGTTTTGAGGCTTGTCTCTGTGCTGTTTGGCGTATTGTAAGCAGGAAACTTTGTGGCATTTGTGTAGAAATGTCTTTCTTCAGCCTATTTTTCCTCAAGTGCCTCCTTATTGTGCATCTTG
>RPOG01000692.1:184107-258416 GCA_008086565.1 Thalassoma bifasciatum
CATCTTGAAACAGCCAGACCACATTCTTTCAGAGAGTCCTGTATTTCAGCTGAAGTTATTTGTGGGTTTTTCTTTGCATCCAGAACAATTTTCCTGTCAGTTGTAGCTGAAATGTTTGTTGCTCTACCTGACCGTGGTTTGGTTTCAACAGAATCCCTCATTTTCCACTTCTTCATTAGAGTTTGAACTCTGCTTATTGGCATCCTCAGTTCCTTGGATATCTTTTTATATCCCTTTCCTGTTTTATACAGTTGGATTCACTTTTCCTGCAGAAACTTTGACAATTCTTTTTCTTTCCTCATGACTCAGAATCCAGAAATGTCAGTGCAGCACTGGATGAAAGATGCAAGTGTGTGTCAGGAGCTCAGAAACTCTCTGAGCTTTTATACACACACACTGATTAAAGCAGATAGATCACAGGTGAGGATGGTTACCATGGTTACCTTTAGGAGACATTCAAATATAATGATATGATCTTGACACATAATATAATTGTAACTTCATTTAGAACATGGTTCATGTCAGTGCTTTAACTAATACTTTGTAGGATAAAAGTCAGGGGCAGTGTGAGAATGGGCTTAACTTTGGACATGTCTGATTAAAACACAGCATCCTCATTTTTGATATTCAAATACTTTAATTTGGCTCACAACAAAAATATCACAGCTCAGACTAAAAACATGTCGTCAAAATAACAGGAGAAGTATTCACAAGATAAAAAACTGAATGTAATGACCAGATGTTTAACCCTGTAAAGCCAAACCTATCAAAAAATTGTCAGAATTTTCCAATTTTTTTCAAAACTCAGATGTTTATTAACTCTTTTGACAAAATCCACAAAAAATGTGTTTTTTTCATTTCACTCATGATATGTTTCCTGTATCACATTTGACACTCTGGGCAATTTTACATCTAATGTTATCTGTTCTATTCAAGTTTTTTGTAAATATGCATTTATTTCATGCAGAAAACACTTTTATCGATGTTATTCTTGCTGCAGGTTCTTGAAAATAAAGTCATGATTTTTCTGAAAATATGTGAATGGATGATTTTGAAAAGGGCCAAAATACAATTTCAGCTGACTGTAGAGATATAACAATCCTCAGGGAAGTAGAATATGCTTTAAATATATTTTTAACAGGTTTTTAAAGAAGTATTTATCATTTTGATGAGATAGATGTTTGGCTTGATAGGGTTAAGGTGTATCATTAGTTCACTGTTCAAATCTGATCATTCACACAAAAAAAAAAGGGGATTAAAGAGACTCAGAAATGTGCACAGTCACTTCTTCAACCAAAAACCAGATCTTTACATTTGACACGTATTTTGGAGAGTTTGAGTCCGTACATGACGGGGTTAAAAAGAGGCTGACAGGTGAGGAAGTATAACGACAGAAAGATCCTCAGCATGCTGGGAACGCCGCTCATATTAAACCTGTTCTGAACGATCTCAAACAAAGCTCCAAAGGAAAAGTTCAGCAGACAGGCCAGGTGAGGTGTGCAGGTAGAAACAGCTTTCTGTCGAGTTTGTTTGGAGCCGGAGAAACAGACTCTGAGGATCCTGACGTAGGTGTAGAGGATCATGAGAACAGGACAGGAGACTGTGACACAGGCAGAGATGAGTCCATAAACATTACTGACGGTTGTTTCATAACACGCCAGTTTAACAGTGGAGTAGTAATCACAGTAGACTTTATGTATCACATTCCCACACAGCTGTAAAGGAGCAACCAGTGAAATTATCACCACAACAGCAAGTAAAGGCACAAACCAGCTTAAAACAATGAGAGTGCAGACTTTGCTGCTGGTCATGCGTGTGTTATACTGCAGAGGGAAACAGATGGCCAGGTACCGGTCGTAAGACATGACTGCAAAGCTGCAAAACTCAACGCTGCCATAAGAGTAGATACAGTAAATCTGCAGGAAGCAGCAGGAGGCAGAAACAGTGTGAGAGTCAGAAAGAGTCTGAACCAAGAGGAGCAGAAAGAGTCCAGAGCTGCCGTACAGCTGGTTCACAAACAGGCTGCAGAGGAGGATGTACATGGGCTCATGGAGGCTCCGGTTCACACAGATCACTACAATCAGCAGCACGTTAGACACAAGGATTAACAGGTAGAGAAGNATCACAACAGCAAGAAAAGGCACAAACCAGCTTAAAACAATGAGAGTGCAGACTTTGCTGCCGGTCATGCGTGTGTTATACTGCAGAGGGAAACAGATGGCCAGGTACCGGTCGTAAGACATGACTGCAAAGCTGCAAAACTCAACGCTGCCATAAGAGTAGATACAGTAAATCTGCAGGAAGCAGCAGGAGGCAGAAACAGTGTGAGAGTCAGAAAGAGTCTGAACCAAGAGGAGCAGAAAGAGTCCAGAGCTGCCGTACAGCTGGTTCACAAACAGGCTGCAGAGGAGGATGTACATGGGCTCATGGAGGCTCCGGTTCACACAGATCACTACAATCAGCAGCACGTTAGACACAAGGATTAACAGGTAGAGAAGCAGAACAATGAGGAAACAGAGATATTTCAGGTGTCCGCTGTGGAAGTAAGCACTGAGAATAAAATATGAAACCTGAGTGGAGTTTACCATCATCCTCCTTCAAGGTTTAGGGTCAACTTAAGCACTTTCAGGACGAGGAAGAAGTCATGTCTTTTCACGTATCATTACCTCAAAGTTCTTTAAACATTCAGAAACAGAACTGTCCTTTCTTTCATTAGAGAAGAGTTTCATTCTCAGAGGCAAACATCACAACAAATAACCCTCCTCATCAGACTGATTTCTCTAATATATCTGCTCTATTAAACAAACCCAACCCATCACCTCTTCATCCCTATGTTCACACTAAACGAACAAGTGACAGAATCAACCCAAAGAAAAGATTGGGTACGTCCCATCACTGGTGTTTCACTGGAGGTTACATCCTACCTGCAGCTCAATAACCCAACAAGAGAGAGGGCAGGGCCTGAGGTTCTCTCTCCACTTCGGTTTTTATCCGACTTCACCTGAATCCACCCACTTCATCTGACTTTGACACTTCGAGTCTCGCACCAATCACGCTGATCAGAGAAGATCTACAGAGACAGGAAGTACGGCACGAACACGGCGTCTAAATCAACTCAAGTCCAAAACAAAAGATGGACTCCAACATTCAAGGAACTAGGGTCTAAATTTAGGTCTGGGGCAACTGATCTAAGAGAGAGAGAGGAGTTCAACCACAATTCCAATGAAGTTGGGACATTGTGTAAAACGTAACCAAAAACAAATATTTACTTATTTTGAATTTGAATTTGAACAAAAGTCTGTTAAAGTTGCAGCTGTTTGGATCATTCCACAGGTGAACACCAACTAAATTTGTCCACTCACAGTACTAACCCATATTTTCCTCGTAGTAGGGGTTTTCCGAGTCAGGAAGTGTTCGTTTCTACCTCGGTCCAAGTGGTGAAACAGTTGTTGACGCACTCGTTTATCAGGTTGTCAAATTCTTGTATGTTTCTCAACTTTGTCCAACTGCAGGAATTGATGGATTTCATCATCTACAGATGTATTATAGTAGTTTTCTAAGTCTCTTAGACCTCTTTAGAGACGTGCATTCGTCGTTCCGGGTTTTGGTTGTAACTTACCGGCACTGGAAACTGGGGAGTCCGCCGCGACGTAATTTGAATTGAAATAACGATGAAGAACGACAAAAACGGAAAAAAAGGAGGTTAAAAACGACGAAAAACTTGTAAAAAAGAAGAATTTACTTTTTTTTTGCCACATTTCCTTCATTTTTACTCTCTTTAAAAAGCATTTTGCTACTTTCTGACCATTTTTCCTCCTGAAACTTATTTGAGTGGCTTCTTTTTGACTGTCTTGCTACCCTTACTTTAACTTATTTCTACATTTTTACACCTTAAAGCTTATTCTTATTCCTACTTCTTGTTTTTGCCTCTTTTTCTCCCGTTTTGCTGCTTTTTGACCATTTTTTCCACCTTGGATTTATTTTTATTGCTTCCTCTAGGTTCTTATGCCACATTTCATCCATTCTTACTCTTTTTCAAATACATTTTTGCTGTTTTTTTAACCTTTTTTCCCACCTGAAACTTTTCTAAATGTCTACTATTTGACTTCACTGCCACTTCCTGCTGTTTTCATCCATTATTCACCCAATTTTGCTACTTTTTGTCAATTTTTCCACCTTAAACTTCACTTAATTGCTGCTTCTTGCTGTTTTTGCTTTTTCTTTCTCCCATTTTTGCTGCTTTTTAAAGGCCCCTCAGGCGGCGCTGCATTAAAAACCCACATCATTGTGTAAAGGATATTAGCACGTGGGCTCAGGAACACTTCAGAAAACCATTGTCAGTTAACACAGTTCATCACTACATCTACAAGTGACAGTTCAAACTCTACCATGCAAAGACAAAGTCACACATCAACAACACACACAAACGCCGCCGCCGCCGGCTTCTCTGGGCCCGAGCTCATCTGAGATGGACTGAGGCAAAGAGGAAAAGTCTGCTGTGGTCTGATGAGTCTAAACTTTTTTTTGGAAATCATGGACGTGGTGTCCTCCGGGCCAAAGAGTCAGGCAGCCAGAGTCTCTGCATTACAGAATCCACTAACGTGAAGAAAACTTTTCAGAAGTCAAATGAACAGGGAAGACTGAGTTGCAGTTAGTCACAGGGGGGGCAATACCAAGTAAATGACATTCATTTTTCTCAGAGTCTGTGGTTCAAACACAGAAGAAGTCCTGAGTGCCTCCGAGTTTAACTTTATAAACATGCCATAAATATTAATGATGATCTAAAGCTGTTGCAGAAAGATGCCTCCACCTGTAATTTGATAAAAGTATATTTCTTTGGAGTTGTCTCCAAAACTTCATTAGTGCAGCTAGTTAACAATGCCCTGAGGTCAAAGGTCGTTACAGTTTGTCAACATGTGTGTCCCTGAGGTTTCCTCTCATCAACTGCAGCTCGTGTTAAATCCCTCTGAAGCAAATTACTGTTAATGAGACCTCAGACCTGCTCGGACCAGGAACCCTAATGATCTCCCCCCCAGACCAGCACACACACACACACACACACACACACACACCTTGGACCTTAGAAACAAGAAACAGGAAATCTCAGCTGAACTGGAAAAACCATTGGAACAAAATATCAACAGAAATCATAATGGAGTGAAAACTCTAATTGTTGCCCAATGTTACAGAAAAATTACCAGCTCTGCAGTGATGCATCAGTTCACCAAAAGCAGATTGAGCGAGACAGGAAGTCATGCACAGAAACCACTTTAAAACATCCAGTGACTTTCAAAATAAAACACCAGATGGTATTAATCTGCTACGGCACCTCAGAATCCACCCTGCACATTAAAGTGACAAATTCAGACAGTCCAAAGTGTAAAACTGGGATCAGTTAAGTGTTATTGATGCCTTTATCAAATCTGCAGGTTTTCTTTGGCAGCAACAATTTATAGAGTTTACAAATACATAAACTGATCTCTGGATCTGGATATCTAAGGACATAAATAAATAAATAAAAATACCCATGCCATACAGTGTGTGGAACCGGCAGCTCGCCGTAGTTACGTTGAAGTCAGCCATGAGCCTGAAAACAACTTTTCTTGTCTCCTACAGTTGGATAAACATCTGTCTGTTAGTATTTGGACATTTAAGTTCTCAGTGTTGTTCTAAAAGAGGAATTGTGACATGTTTCTGTGATGAAAGTTGAAATTCTGACACACCTTCTTAAAGGACTATTTTTTTATTTATGAATATCTGAACATTGTTAATTTCCTTTAAACATGGTTGAGTTTTAACATTCTTAACATTATTCTGTTTATTTGTATCTTGTATTTACACTTCACTTGGACCAGACTTTTTTGGGGGAATTTGGCGGACCATTCGCAATACTTTCACGGCCCGCCGGGGGGCCGCGGACCACAGGTTGGGAACGGCTGCACTACAACATTGTAGAGGCTGAAGAAGAGGTGAGCTTAAAAACTTTAATATGAGTTTGTATTAAAAACTTCATCTCTAGTCGCAGAAATAGTTCAATAGATGCAGGTTTTGGTAGAAGTCAGTCAGTAGACTCAGCAGCAGAAGAACGACACTGTAGGTCACTGTTGTTGCTGTTGTTGCTGTTGTTGCTGTTGTTGTTGTTGTTGTTGTTCGGTTTCGTACCTGGCACAGTGGAGGTTTATTGTGCAGAGCTGTACGTGACACCAGCGTATCCAAGATTTACTCAGTGTTGACACGGAGACGGTGAAAACGACGTTTTTGAAAAGTTCCAGTCTGGATTTCGTCAACAATACTTTGCGTTTCACCCGGTTGTCATGTAAATGTGGTCTGAGTTGGCGACAATAATCCCTCTCTGACGTGTTGTGAGTGTGTGTGTGTGTGTGTGTGTCACTGCTGAGATAAAGCCGCTCACACCTGTAGCTTCACTTCAGTAGAGAAGAAGTGTGTGTGACTGATCTGACTCTTGGTGTGTGTTCCTCTGGAGCTGATGAAGTGAAATAAGTGAGATCATCTCTTCTTCGTTCTCACCTGAGTTACCTGCAGGTTCACATCAAACTGATGATGATGACTCTAAATTAGCGCTGATCCTTTTTCCTTTTAACCTGTTTTTATCTCCATGAGGAGGAACGATGGTGAACTCCACTCTGTATTACTTTGTCCTCAGCACTTACCTGGATGTGGGAAACCTGAAGTACTTGTTCTTCTTGTTGACTGCGTTGTTGTACGTCACGATTATTGTTCTGAACATGTTCCTCATGGTGGTGATCTGTGTGCACAGGAGCCTCCATGAGCCCATGTACGTGTTTCTCTGCAGCCTGTTTCTGGGTGAACTGTACGGCAGCAGCGGGTTGTTTCCTTTCCTCCTGGTTCAGCTTCTCTCTGATATTCACACCGTTTCTGTTCCTTTCTGTTTCCTGCAGATCTTCTGTCTGTATACGTACGCTCAGGCTGAGTTCTGTAACTTAGCCATCATGTCTTACGACAGGTACCTTGCCATCTGTCACCCTTTACAATACAACACCCTCATGACCTTTAATAAGGCTGTTATCTGTTTGTTTGTGATCTGGGTTTACTCTTTGACTAAGTTTACAATTTCTCTGTATCTAAGTGTCGTTCTGCCTCTTTGTGGGAACATCCTCCACAGTTTATACTGCAACAACTTCCTGGTAGCAAAGTTGGCCTGTTCGGACACTAAAGTCAATAATATTTACGGGATCTTTGGCGTTCTCCTCACTGTCCTGGTTCCTCTTCTGCCCATTCTGTATTCCTACTCTAAAATCCTACAGGTGTGTTTTTCTGGCTCCTCAGAAACCAGGAGGAAAGCGATCAGCACCTGCGCTCCTCACCTGGCCTCGCTCATTAACTTTTCTTTCGGCTGCATGTTTGAAGTTCTTCAGGCCAGGTTTGATACGGCCAGTTCTCCCAGCGTGCTGCGCATCATCATGTCGCTTTATTTCCTCCTTATTCAGCCAATCCTCAACCCCATCATGTACGGGCTGCAGCTGACCAAGATCAGAAACATCTGTAAACACGTCCTCTGTTCTAAAATCATGTCCAGCGACAAAGAGACTCTGTAGAAGAAGAGAGAATTAAAAACATCCTGAAGAGAAAGTCAAGAGAATCAGTAGCTTTGTGTTTGTCCTAATGGAAGCAATGGAGTCAAATAAAAGCCTCAAATATCCCAATGTGATCAGAATCAGTCGAACACTTTTTGTTTATTAGTTTCACCCAGTTTTCTCAGATATCAAACCTTTTGATTTTTCATATCTAAAAGCAGAAACTCTCTCTGAATATCACAGGCTCTGTTTATGGGTGTGAAACAATCATTTCCTCTTCTTCTTCATTGCATTATTGTAAAATACATCACTAACATTTAAAAACATTAATATATATTTACCTGAAATAGGGGCTCAGGGTTCACACACATCCTTAAAAAGTCTTAAATTCATTGAAATGTTATATTCTGGTCTTAAATAAATTACTCAAACATCTTAAATTTGCCAGGGCAGGATTTGTTAACGTTTTATTGTTTTTATTTTCTTTCGCTGGACTTTTCGAGAAGGAGCTTTAGAGTGAAAACTGTCAACAAACTGCTGATATAATTTATCTGTATCCCAGTTAACCAGTCCATAACTATGGGTCACTGTTTGCACTTTCACATACAGATTTTAACCAATGAGCAACTTTATGTTGAATAAACAGTCAAAAAATAAACTTGAGTGAGTCTCATTAAGTGACACACGCTGTGATTTGGTTGTAATGAAGCAGGATCCCCAAACTATCAACCATATTTATGTGTTTTTGGTCTTAAATTTAATTGAAAGTGGCATTAAAAAGGTCTTAAAAGTCTTTAATTTGAGTTGCAAAAACCTGCTTGTATCCTGGACATATGTTTCAGTAAACTGACTGAGACAAAATGAGATAGAGAAAAAGGTCGACACTGGGCTACAAATCAATAAACAGGTGGGATTGTTACATTAAGTAAGTCGTGTTCAATTTTTAGTATGACGTTTTTTGAAGTACTGATGGCTGTGATTTTAAATAAATGCAGAAACATCACAAATGAGTGCGTTAAATTGTTATACATATTGATTTAAGAAAGTAGAACTGATAGAAATATGAACTCAGAACCTTTTTAAAATTCTTTGTTGGTTTGAAATAATATTTTCTAAACCTTCAACAGAAACAAGTTTTCTTTAATGTCTTTGAAACATTTCATATATAAAGTGTTTCTCAAATGCGCAATATAACCTGCTATCCTTTCTGTGAGGGTCAGCGGGAACTGATCAGCTGATTCAGTTCTCATTTCTGATACAAGGGTCTGTTTGAGTCTGTGTATGCAAGTTTCCTGTCCTGTGGCAGAGAATTATTGGATCTTATAAGTGGAGAGTATTTTACGACATATAGAAATTCACAGATATTTGAATAGTTGAATAGTTCTGGCACTTCACTCTTGTTCTGCCATCCATTCATCCATCTTCTACTGCTTATACCAATCATACGGGGAACAGTCTTATCAGCCAGGACCAGTGGCATTTGTCATTGGCCACTTCCGCCAGCGTCTCTGAGGGGATAACGTGGCGTTTCCCCAGAGGGCATGCTGGGAACACCACCCCAGGGAAATCACATCAAGCCACGGTGACGTAGGGGACGTGTAACCAGACACAGGAACTGATTGGGGAAGAGCAAAAAGTGTTTCCTGTTAGAAAGGCTTTAAGTGACATTCTCTGTTTTTCTTTTCAAGAAGAAATTGAAACTATTTTTGACAGAAGTGCAGATATTGCCACGTCCATGGAGACCGCTTCACACGTCGCCACTGTTCTCAAACATTCAGGCGACAAGTTTTTTTTTTTTGTTTTTTTTTTTTTACCTTGTCCTGTTCAGCATCACGACAACAGTTAACACCAGGCCGACGGCATAAAACGTCTTGTGTAAAATGAAACGGTTCTCCTCGGCAAACACATTTTGCGAGGGGAACTCTAAATTTACTATAAAAATAATCACAAAACATTAAATAAAAAAGACATGTAACGGTTCCAATTTCCAATGACGGAGAGCGGACTAAGGTGAAAACAGATGAGGGATAGTGACGGAGGGGAAGAGCAGACAGAGAGGGAGTCTATTTGTTATTTTGTTGTCTTCTCTTGTTGGTGTTGTTGACCTGCTCACTTGCGTCTGTCCCCTAGGTTTTGGTCGTCGACTAGGACGTTCTTTTTTTTGTTCCCCTCTCTTTCTCTCTGTCGTCTGTTTTTTCTTATCTTCCTGTGTGTCATAGGGCTCCAGAAACTGTGTTGTTAGAGATCCTCGTGGACACCTCAGATGAACTGGAGAGATCATGAGAATCAATGAGCACAGCAATAACAATTATAAATCTATATGCACGGCGACAAGTTTTCCGCCGGGTGAAGACATTTGTCATTGGATCTTAGCAACGTGGATCTGCAGGATTTCAGAAAATGAAACAGGCAGCTCCATATGCTCTGCAAGGTTATCAAACTGACAGTAGCAGTAGCTCTACTCTGATATCAACCAGTGATAAGCAACAAAGAGACACTTCAAGTTGTTTTATTTTCATATTTGGGAAATTGAATCTGAATTCTGACTATACTTCTGTGGATGTTCCTAAGTTACATAACTCTGAGTCGATCCACTGTATCTAATTTGAAGAATCAATTACTCCGTTTTAGTTCAGAGGCTGTTTGAAGTCAAAGAGATTTTCAGTTGACTGTAAAAACCCCCAGAGACACTGATGAGGGTGTGAAGTGGGTGTTTGTCGTGTCACTGTGGGTATAAAACAGAATCTGCGTCCACTCGTCTCGCTGGAGGCTGCAGCTCTCTGATGGTAAGAGGGTGAACGTTTGTGTCTTTAACTGTTTCATTATTTCGTTTTTCACTCACATGGACTTACGTACGTGCTTTCTTTTCCTCTTTAACACTTTCTTCCTGCAGGGCTCGAAGCGTGAAGCTCATCAAACATGAAGATAAATCTGTGTTTACCTGAAAAGTGTGACTGAAACTTTTTATTCATGATGTGTTGAAGCTGGTCAAAGACTTAAAGAGAAAAGATGGTGAACTCCACTCTGTATTACTTTGTCCTCAGCACTTACCTGGATGTAGGAAACCTGAAGTACTTGTTCTTCTTGTTGACTGTGTTGTTGTACGTCACGATTATTGTTCTGAACATGTTCCTCATGGTGGTGATCTGTGTGCACAGGAGCCTCCATGAGCCCATGTACGTGTTTCTCTGCAGCCTGTTCATGAACGAGCTGTACGGCAGCAGCGGGTTGTTTCCTTTCCTCCTGGTTCAGCTTCTCTCTGATATTCACACCGTTTCTGTTCCTTTCTGTTTCCTGCAGATCTTCTGTCTGTATACGTACGCTCAGGTGGAGTTTTGTACCTTAGCCATCATGTCTTACGACAGGTACCTCGCCATCTGTCACCCTCTTCAATACAACACCCTCATGACCTTTAATAAGGCTGTTATTGCTGTGTTTGTGATCTGGGTTTACTCCTTTGCAAAGTTCGTAATAACTCTATCTTTAAGTGTCGTTTTACCTCTTTGTCGGAACATTCTCCACAGTTTGTACTGTCACAACTACATGGTGGTGAAGTTGGCCTGTTCGGACACTAAAGTCAATAATATTTACGGGATCTTTGGCACTTTTCTCACTGTCCTGGTTCCTCTTCTGCCCATTCTGTATTCCTACTCTAAAATCCTACAGGTGTGTTTTTCTGGTTCAGCACAGACCAGGAGGAAAGCGATCAGCACCTGCGCTCCTCACCTGGCCTCGCTCATTAACTTTTCTTTCGGTTGCATGTTTGAAGTTCTTCAGGCCAGGTTTGATACGGCCAGTTCTCCCAGCGTGCTGCGCATCATCATGTCGCCTTATTTCCTCCTCATTCAGCCAATCCTCAACCCCATCATGTACGGACTGCAGCTGTCCAAGATCAGAAACATCTGTAAACACGTCCTCTGTTCTAAAATCATGTCCAGCGACAAAGAGACTCTGTAGAAGAAGAGAGAATTAAAAACATCCTGTGCATGAAGTGTTGTTGTTGAATAAAAACCTCAAACATCCTGATGTGAGCAGAGTCACTCTTCTTTCTGAGAATTTCTGAGAATTAAGTTTTAAAGTTGCTGCAGATCAAACTTTATTGCACATTACAGTAAAACCAAAAGGTAACTCCACTGACTTTAGGTGGGCAAATTGATCCAAAATATCAATATATCAATACCAACGTTGGTCCAACGTCCTCTCACTCACTTTCCATTTGAGCACTCTGCTAAATATGTTTTATTTTGCTTAACAAATTTATCAAACTAACACCCAGTGAAGGTTGTTTTCCACTGCTGCTCTACTTTATCAGTAAATTTCTGATTTCATAAATATTTTGTATGTTTCTGTTACAGTTCATCTGTCAGTATGTGCAAGCTGTTAAATGAAAAATATCTTAACTTTACTGTTTTACAACAAAGCAGAGAAAAATTAAAGCACGTGATTATTTACTGATGAAAAAAACAGTTTTTTTTAAACCTTCATCCATGAACAGAAACAGTAGTTTTAGTGGTTTTGTGTCATTTTGATTAATTTTGACGAAGAGCTTTTCCATGTAGTAAGGCAGGGGTTCCCAAACTTTTCCGCCTGTGACCCCCAAAATAGCAGCGTTAGAGACTGGTGACCCCCTGCTGTGGTACAACACTAGTGGGCCAATCCAAAAACGGACAAAAACAAACAAAAAAAAACCCCTGAGGATACTTAATTTAACTCATCAGTAGGACATTTACCAACTAATGTGCACAAAAGTTTGTTTGTATCAACCTGCGACTGTGAAACTGATCCCAACAACTGAGCTCAGTGAAGATGGAAACTTTCAGGAATCAATAAAGTTTAGTCATCGTGTCGTTGGATTAACTTTATTGGTGAACAGTTTGAGTTACAGTGTCCTCAGAGTTTAGCTACGTAACATGCATGTGTGAATCAGAGCGCGCAGACTCCGCCCCTCCTCCTCCTCGCCGACCTCTCTAAGGTCACTCAGCTGTTCTCCAGTTTCTTTCAGGTTGTGGCACAGGTAAACCTCCAGGAGTCAGGAGTCCAGCTCCTCTTCTCCTCAGAGACGTTTAAAGTTCGTCCAAACCTCGTCTGGTCTCAGCGTCTCCGTTTTGAACAGCCCGCCAAAGTTGGTTCAGAGTCCACATGAAGACAAACTCCACTGCTACACGCTAACTTTGGCCTAAGGCTTTGGTCCTAAAAGCTGGAAGCTGCCGCTCAGATCCCCCCCTGGTCCTGATCCTGGTCCTGGTCCTGGTCCTGGTCCTGATCCTGGTTTACCTCTCAGCGCTGATCTTGTAGCGGAGGACGAAGTACGCCATGAGCCGCAGAGAGAAGAAGAAGATGGCGAGGACGATGAAGTCCAGGTAGAGTTTGGCGTCCAGCATGTCCAGCTCCTTCAGGATGGCCTCGGACTTCTGGAAGTGACACGTGTCGTCCTCGTCACAGTGCAGATCCTCGCGGTCCAGACCGTAGATGGACAGGATGACGCCCTCGAAGCCGTACCTGAAAAAACAGAACAGGTTTTTAAAAGTGAACCTCGACTGTAAGGACTAACAGGCATGAATCTGCTGAAATGTTTGTCTCAAACCAGAATTTGTTGTTAAAGACATAACAAATTGGTTTCTCTTTAAAAAAAATACAGTTTAAAACAGTTTCTATCCTTCGGGCGCAGCCATTGTTTAACTGCAGCAATGCATTCTGGGTTGATGACGTAGATTGGTTGCTTGGTGCCGAGCATCTGGATTTGGCCGTTTCCTCACTACTAGTCGCCGTAAGTCACGAGGTTTGAGGAGGGAAAAAAACATAATAATGCCACATGTGGCTGCTTTTGGCTGCACTTTTCAGTCCAAAGGAAACAAGGAGACTGATGTTAGTCTGCACAGCTTCCCAAAAGACAAGAAAAGAAGGAAGTTGTGGGAAATGGCTTGTGGGCGTAAACAACTTCCCATGGAGCCGCGGCTATGTTCTGGCCACTTCTCCCCAGAAGCATTTGCTGCATTTAGCCGGCCCATGCTGATGAAAGAGCTGACAGGTGTGGCTCATTATAAACGGAGACTAAAGCCAAATGCTGTGCCGACTATTTTCCAACACAAACCCACAAAACTTCCTCTGGAAACCACTGAAGTCCGCTCCAGGACTTATATGATCCTGTATGAGATCCAGCCCGGTGCAACCATATGACATCACTACCCAGACGTTATTGTAAACAACAATGGCGGCCTACAGGTGAAAATATTTGTTCAAATTTTATACAAACTAAGATATTTTGAGAGATTTTATTATGGTTCTTATGTAGCTGGTAAAAACACTGATCATTCAGGAAAATGACGTTCTGGTAGCCAGGGTAACTTTTAACGGACTAAAGCTCTGTCTACGCTGGTTTCTGACTCATGAGACCAAAACAAACAACTGTTCCTCGACAAAGAAAACGACTTAATTTTATCTACAACCAAACATTTCCCTTAGTGTTTCTCAACCTGGGGGTCGTGACCCCACTAGGGGTCACCTGAAATCCAAACAGGGTCCCCTGAAATGTCTAGAAATGGATAAAAAATTATACTGATAAAAATATTTCCTTCAGTTATTATTATTCTTTTTAAAATGAAAACACCACACACTGAACATATATTCTGTATGTTTTACTAATTAGTAAGCATTTAATTGTGACGTTTTTTTACGTACTTTAGCATCCAAGTAATTTGTCCAAGTAAAATAATTAATTTAGACTTTATTCTCATTGAAAAATAATTAATTTAGACTTAATTCTCATAGATAAAATAATTAATTTAGACTTTATTCTCATAGATGAAATAATTAATTTCGACTTTAATCCAGTAGTGAAATAATTAATTTAGACTTTATTCTCATAGAAAAATAATTAATTTAGACTTTAATCCAGTAGTGAAATAATTAATTTAGACTTTATTCTCGTAGATAAAATAATTAATTTCGACTTTATTCTCATAGATAAAATAATTAATTTCGACTTTAATCCAGTAGTGAAATAATTAATTTAGACTTTATTCTGGTAGATAAAATAATTAATTTCGACTATAATCCAGTAGTTGAATAATTAATTTCAAATTAAATCACGTAGTAAAATATGAAGCAAAAAAAAAAAAATCTTAATTTGGCCCTAATACTCCGTCGTAGTGTGCTGTCTGTTTCTTTAATTTTACTACAGTTGTTTACTGCTCCATGTGCCTTTAATTGTCCCTGTGAATATATAACGTTTTTTTGATTGGAAAGTCCACTTAGGATAAAGTCTTTATCCCGATCAAGGGAAATAAAATTGTCACTTTGTGCACTAATTCTGGCTGCTCTGTATTTGAAACACAGTATAAAAAACAAAGACAAAAACTATTTTTTTCCAGGGTCCCAAAACTTATGATGTTGAAATGGCGTCACAGCCCTAAAAGGTTGGGAAAAAGTTCCCGAACTCACCTGACGTAGGAGATGTAGGACATCCACTGCAGGTACCAGGGGATGGTGTCGAAGCTGACGAAGAACCCTGAGAACAGCAGCACGGGGATGGCTGTGACCGGACCCACGAACGTCGCCACCTGCAGGACACCACAAACACGTGTAAGAGCAGCCGACAGGTGAGCGCACCTGTGTGTGAACTTTAGGTCAAAGGGTTTCACCTGCAGCGAGGTGGACGCCGCTCCGATCAGTAAACCCAGACTCTGAGCCACCAGAGACGTCAACACGCCGAGAGACAGGAAGAGGAAGAAGCGCCCGGCGTCTGGAGGCTGAGCCGTCATCCAGTACACGATGCTGCAGTAAACCACGGGGAACACCACCTGTACACCAACACACAGGTACAGGTACGACTCACTCACCTGGTGGACTCACGAAGAACTACACCACACCTGGAAGAGTCTGCGGTTACTGTCTTTGCACACTGAGTCTATTTCTTTTTTTTTAACACTTAAAGTTTATTTCCATTTTTTCATTTATGAACAGCAAAGACAGAAAAGAAAAGTAACATGAAAAAGAAAAAACAGATACAAGACAAGAAACATCAAAAACGTTGCCAGGTCTGAAATGTTCACAATTGCAGAGGAGTTTAACAGTCATAGGTTTTTGTACTGCATTTTCATAAATTAATGTTCTGATGAAATGTTAAATGGTTCTGTTGTTTTCGCAAGTTGGAATGAGGAGCAGACACCCTCCACACCAACTATTCCAAAATAAAGTGTCAATTTTTCCCATCTTGAAATATACAAATCTCTTCTTAATCTTAATAAAAAAAGTCATTTTTTCCATTTCATGAATTTCTTTTATAATTTCTATCCAATTTTGTATTGTGGGTGCTTCCGCCTGTAGCCATTTACGGGTGATAACTTTCTTAGCAGCAATGATTCTGAGTCTATTTCTTTATCTGGAACTGACGTTAATGATCATATGAGATGTGACCCGTCAAAAAATCATTAGGTATAAACTAAATGCAAATTTAAATGTGGCTCCTACGTAAAATAGTTTTTTTTTAACCTTCATCCATGAACAGAAACAGTAGTTTTAGTGGTTTTGTGTCATTTTGATTAATTTTGACGAAGAGCTTTTCCATGTAGTAATGCAGGGGTTCCCAAACTTTTCCGCCTGTGACCCCCAAAATAGCAGCGTTAGAGACTGGTGACCCCCTGCTGTGGTACGACACTAATGGGACAATCCAAAAAAACGGACAAAAACAAACAAAAAAAACCCTGAGGATACTTAATTTAACTCATCAGTAGGACATTTACCAACTAATGTGCACTTTGCTGTGTTCACTTCATCAAACTTCAACAAAGAAATGTGAAAAACAGATAAAACATTTTCTGTTTGCATAATTTTGCATTATCTTTAACCCCTATTTTTGCTTTTATTCTTACAATAATGGATGAAATGTGAAATTGTTCATAGTTTTCGATTTCGGGACACATTCCACGACCCCCAATCAATGTCTCGCGACCCCCCAAAGGGTCCTGACCCCCACCTTGGGAACCACTGTAGTAATGTATCTGTATTAATATCAGTGATACAGATCCTGTATTTAATTGGTATTGGATTGATATCAAATTTTGCAGTATCACATGATTCAACACAATCTCTAAACCGGACGTTAATGCTCATATGAGATGTGACCCAACAAAAAAACATTAGGTATAAACTAAATGCAAATTTAAATGTGGCTCCTACGTGGCTGAGGAGGTAAACCTGATCAGAAAAGTCACAGAAAAGAGAAGAAATAAAGCAACATACTGGAAGTCAACAACCAGGCAGTTCAAAAACTGTGTCTCTAGTTACTTTTTCAGTGATTTTTGCATAAGTTACAATCTTTTAAGAAGTCGTCACAATTAGCGTTATCGCTATTATTCCACAGCTGAAGCTTTTTTTACGCTTTTCGGCTTTTCTATCCAGCTACAACAGGCTTTCCGTGAACGGTGAGGCTGTTGGTTACTGTTTGGCCGAAAGCCGATAACACCGACTGCTGCTCGTCCCTGATGCGGAGAGCAGTTGTTGTATAAATCAGGCTCTCCTGGCATCAACTCTCTGTGAATCCAGACGGGAATACTCCTGTCTTGTAGCCAGAAGTTTAAGGAAAAACAAACACACCCAGCTTTGTCAATGCTCAGTGTCCTCTTTGTAGTCAACTTTGCTCCCTTTATGGTAAGTTTCAACAAAAATCATGAATTTATAGACTGTGAATGAAGACCGGCGGCGATAAATAGGTCTCGCCGATTATCTAAATGGCTACAGCTGCTTCCTGTGAAGTGTAAGGTGATTGGTTACTGTAGGAGTGAGTGATAAACGACCCTCTAATAGAGATATTACACAAGACCAGTCAAGCAGGGAGCACTTGTTGTCTATCACAAGCTGTCCTGGGATGAAAACTCAACAGAAAACAATGGAGTCACTTTGGTCTTGCAGCTAGAACCCTGTTGAAAACAAAGACTTGCACTCGTTAAAAAAGAAATAATCTTTGCTCACTAACACAGACACTTTCGTCCGTCATTATTTTTCAGAACAGGTTTGATTTTCTGGTCGTTTCCGTGGTTTTTTGACTGTTCAAGGACACTGTAGGCCAACTGCAAAGGTACATTTTCACATTTATCAACACGTTTTTTAAAAATTTCGGGTTTTGCCTCCAGCCTGGGTACAGAGTCATTAATAAGGCTTTTATTTTGAAAGGACAGGAAACACCTGGTCGATTTTACCTGGAAGGGGACGTCAGCCATGGTTTTAGCCAGGTAATAGGCCTTCAGACTGTACCAGTAGTTCAGGTGTTCCCTCAGAAACACACCCATCTCCAGGGGGACTGCAGCACACACACACACACACACACACACACACACACACACACACACACACACAACTCAATTAGTTTAGTTAATGACATGATGATAAACGACAAACAAAAATGAAAACATAACAACTTAAGACCCAGTTATTCTCCCTTGATGCACGAAAATGTCTCATTTTTTTCACATTTGCGTTGCTGTTAATCAAAACATCCACCAGAGGGCAGCACTGAGTCAAAAGTTTATGACAACAACAATAAACTCAAAAACACACAGGGCGACAGTGGAGGAGGGAATGAACTTTCTGCATAAAAGACAAAAACAGAGGCTGTAAGAGGCCATTAAATACGCTGCAGTGTTTTTTCTTCTCTGTGTCTCACTAAAGCTGCATATTGGGTAACAGCAACACTGCCCCCTATGGTTTGTGGTGGTACTGCTCTGTTTGGTCTGTTTCTGAAAACTTTACTGTAACATGCAGAAATATGAATGAAATAAACGCAGAGCAAAGACAGAGGGCTCCGTTAGTTTCCAGGTCTTTATTTAACTTTGAGCATAAATGGATCTTTAGTGTGTTTGTGTGTGTGTGTGACATTGTCTTCACTATTCCAAATATTCAGTTTATTATCTCAATTATTCGACTTTTTATCTGGGAATTTTAACTTTTAATCCTAAAACTGTAACTCTAAAAATTTAACACTTAATCTCAAAATTTTGACTCTTTATCTGAAATTTTTAACTTATTGTCTCAAGATTTACACTTTTTAAATTTTTTTTTGGACATAATCTCAAAATTTTGAGTTTATTGTCTAATTTCTTATATACTTATTCATAAACTTTCAGCTTTTTGTTTCACAGTATTGATTTTATTTCTCACATTTTGACTTTTTACCACAAAATTTTGACTTTTCATCCTCAGACTTTACTTTAATCTCTCAAACTTTTGGACTTTTAGTTCAAATTCTGACTCAATAATCCAACTGTTCTGACTTTGCTTGTCACTATTTTGACTTTTTATCTTGAAGTTTTTGACTAAACAAATACCAAAACAATTCTCAACCAAACAAAGTTTTGTGTGTGTGTGTGTGACATTGTCTTCACTATTCCAAATATTCAGTTTATTATCTCAATTATTTGACTTTTTATCTGGGAATTTTAACTTTTAATCCTAAAACCGTAACTCTAAAAATTTGACACTTAATCTCAAAATTTTGACTCTTTATCTGAAATTTTTAACTTATTGTCTTAAGATTTACACTTTTTAATTTTCTTTTGGACATAATCTCAAAATTTTGAGTTTATTGTCTAATTTCTTTTATACTTATTTTTAAACTTTCAGCTTTTTGTTTCACAGTATTGTTTACTTTCCACAACATTTTGACTTTTTACCACAAAAATTTGACTTTTCATCTTAAAATTTAACTTAAATCTCTCAAACTTTTTGACTTTTAGTTTAAATTTTGACTTAATAATCCAACTGTTCTGACTTTGTTTGTCACTATTTTGACTTTTTTATATTATGTGTGTGTGTGTGTGTGTGTGTGTGTCACTTTGTCTTCACTATTCCAAATTTTCCAAGTTTAATATCTCAATTTTTCAACATTTTATCCCAAAATTGTAACTCTTAAAATTTGACACTTAATCTCAAAATTTTGACTCTTAATCTGGAATTTTTAGTTTATTGTCTCAAGATTTGAACCTTTTTTTTTTTTTTTTTTTTTTTTTTTTTTTTTTTTTTTTTTTTTTTTTTTTTTTTTTTTTTTTTTTTTTTTTAATCAATTTTGACTTTATCTCAAATTCTCAGTATATTGTCGAAATTTTGTTTCCAACTAAGTCATAAACTTGCAACTTTTTGTCTCATAGTGTTGACTTTATTTTTCAAATTTTAACTTTTTACCACAAAAATTTGACTTTTCATCTTCAGACTAAACTTAAATCTCTCAAACTTTTGGACTTTTAGTTCAAATTTTGAATAAATAATTTAACTTTACTGATTTTGTTCGTCATTATTTTGACTTTTATCTTTAGATTTTGACTTAATAAGAAACAAAAAAATTCTCAACCAAACCAAGTTTTCATTGTTATTTTTCTTGAACTGGCAGAATTTTCCTCAGCATCAGGAGTGTGTGTGTGTGTGTGTGTGTGTGTGTGTGTGTGTGTGTGTGTGTGTTCCTCACAGGTGAGCACGGTGGGCATGAGCGCGGCGAACATGAGGAACAACATGGAGAAGAAGAGGAAACCCGAGTTGCTCAGAACTTTCTTGGCCTCGTTGCCGATGCCCAGGTACAGCAGACCAATCAGAACGCCGATCCCGATGTGGGACGAGATCCTCAGGTGAGTCAGCACCTGCTCGACCAATCACAGCACACACCTGTTACTCTGCATGTGTGTGTACATTTCTTTCTTCTGCATGTGTGTGTGTGTTTGTGTGTGTGTTTCTAACCGAGTCTCTGAGGATGCTGAGGAAAGTTCTTCTGAACAGGATGAAGAACTGAGTCATGCAGCTCGCAGAGAAACTGTGACAACCTTCAGACGAGGACGAGCTCTCCTGACACACACACACACACACACACACACACACACACACACACACACACACACACACACACACACACACACACTCAAAGTGTCATGTTTTAAGGATGCATTTGTTTTAGGGATTCACCACACTGGATTTTTCACTGATAATCAATATGCCGATATTTTATAACTCATTTCGCCTATAACCAATACCAACATTTTCTCCGCACACCAAATTGGAGAGAACTTAAATGTTCTTCTGTATTGGAATTAGCATACAGTAATACAGTATATAACCCTATCACATTTGTTATATATTATTTTCTGTGCATAACAATAAGAACATTTGATAAAAAAAAAAGACATAAAGAGACTGTATTCAAGAATTATACTTATGAATTAACACAAATGATCCATTGTATGTTATGTTGTGGAAATGCATATATTGTATAACATGTTGTGGAAATGTTGATTCATTTTTGTGCTATGGTTTAAAATAAGTGTACGTAAAATTGAACATGGGTCGGATTCATTAAGTGTATGCTTCTCCCTGTCATTCTTTTTTTAGTTTGACTATCACTTACTATTTTTCCTACTGTTTTCTTTCATTTGTCAATTTTCTTGTTCAAAATAAATAAATCAATCAATCAAGTCAAATCAAAATCAAACTTAACCCCCTGATGCATGAATTATGAAAGCCAGTGTCTGGATTTTTCCTTTGAGTGTTTTTATTTGTCCTAAGGCATGAAAAAAAGTTTTTTTAATAATTTTTTTTCTTCAAATATTTGTAACAGAACATTCAACATAAAAAAAGAGTGAAATTAATGTTAACATAACTATGTTTTTGATTGACTTCCTTTCTTTTTTTTTGGGTAATTTCATGAATAATCTTTTTTTAATGCTTTGCGAAAAATTTTGATTCTATATATTTATATTTCTAAAGCCTTTTCACCCCTAAATGTTTGTCTATAACATTTTTAAAAATATACATATGTTTGAAAAAAATATAAAAGAGTGTAAACTTTTCTTTTTTTTTTTTTGTTATTTCATCAATAATCTTTTTTTATAAATGCTTTGCGAAATATTTTAACTCTCTTTCATCCATTTTAAGACTGAATAATTTTTAGTTTATAAGCTTTTTCACCCTCAAATGTTTGTCTGTAACATTTTTAAATATATATATATATATATATATATATGTATATTTGGAAAAAGAATTGAAAACATTTTTTCAGGCCCTAAGAAGAATAAAAATATCCTGACACAGGCTGATATGAATTTCCACCACATGAATCATTGAATTTAGGAGGAAATAACTTTTAAATAGGTAGTGACCACTATGCACCACAGGGTTAATGTTCTTCTTGACTCGATCAAAACAAAACCCAAAACCAGAGACAATTTGAGGAAACAACCTCTGTTCACATGATGCGTTACACGTCGTCTTATCACAGAGGTCACAGCACAGCGTCTACGTCTAGTATTTAATCAATTTATATCGGCCGATTACTGATATAAATACTGATATATCGTGCATCCCTTGTTTGTTTTGTACCTCCTCTGCGCGCTGCCACAGGAACGGGTGGAGGTTGGTGTCTCCGTTCAGCTCCGTCTGATGCTCAGCATCACACTTCCTGTCCTGAACGGCTTTAACCAACCGGACCATCTGATCCCCGTACTCTCCGGACGCCACCTCCATCACTGAACACACATACACACACACACACACACACACACACACACACACATAAGTCAGGTTTATGGCTCTTGAGTTTCTCTCACGTGATGCTGCAGGTGCTCGTGGAGCCTGTTGTGGATTTTTTGATTAAAGTAAGCAATTTACCCGACTGAAGGCAAATTCTCAGATATCCTTACATATAGATGCCAGCTGTCACGTTCATCAGACGGCTGTCTCCAGGAGAATACAAGGCCATAAACAAAAATGTTGTTCTCTGGTAACTGGAGACAAGCTCCCTGTGTCCAGTCTATTCAAAGCACACAGCAGCTGAGCTGACCAACAGATTTCTGCCCATTGATGATTTCAATCTTCTCTGTAAAAGTTAAACTTGAACACATTCTGAAGATCCTAACAGGTCCTGAGTAATTCCCTTAATTCCAGGTTCACACTGTCAATTTGCTGATGTTCATTTGACTTCGTGGACACCAACTTGTAAGATGTAATACCAGATATTATCTGTACCCTCCTCATTGATCAGGTGGTATCCTGTCCCCCCTACAAGGCCCTGCTGCTCTAAATAAACAGCCAATCACCACTGGAGAAGGGACGTCCACAGGGTTTTTAAGGGAGACAGGCTTCTACTCAGGGGGCTGTTTTCTACACAGGGTTTTGGGATGGAGGTTTTTTGGCTAAGAGTTTTGTTAGAAGGTTTAGGAAAGGTTTTAGGAAATGCAAGAGGTTTCTTTTCAGTCATTGTTCATGTTGTTTAGTGTTATCAGTTGGTACAGAATGTTTAATGTGCTGCAAATCTTTCAACTCAGAAGCTTTGTTAAAGATGGCTAGACTTGAATAAACTTTTTCCTGGATTCAAACTGAATGGACTCTCCTGCTGATTTGGACTCCTCTTTTCATCATTTTCATGGGTAAATGTCTTAGAATTAGGAGACCTAGGATGAGTCATTATGTAGTAGAAATGGGGGTCCTCCCCCACCTTATATTAAGGTAACAGATTCAACAAGTAACAAGCGAGCCCGAAAATTAGATTCTACAAGCCGTTTTTACCGTCTATGGTGTGTTTACGAAACTACGAAAGCCGTGTTATTAGCTACGATCAGAGGTAGTGAGCATGTGCAGCTGCTGACACTGAGCCACAAAAGAAGAGATGAGTTTGGATGCTGTTTGTAAACAGAGAAACAAAACCTTTCAAAAATTCCTGCATACTTCACCTTTAAGTGAAAACAATTATTTATCTTAATGGTATTTTTTGTGTTTGTTAAAACCGTGTTTCATGATTGTGCCGTTTTCCAAGACTCTATGTTTCAGTATTGTTACGAAATGGCTCAAAATTACTCATAATAGTCATGATTTTAAAATTCCTGAATTCCTGAAAACGAGGCCATGAAGCTTCTCTACCACCGGGCTGAGCAAGTTTTCAGGGGAAAACCCTGAACAGCCACTAGATGGTGCTGCTGCAGTTTCAAACATTCTCTTAAATCTGCTCTGTAACTCTCTCCCTCTTCTGATCACATGGTCTGAGAGATCTTTAGGTAACAGAGGAGGAGGATTCTTAACCCAGGGTTCCTACATCCTTGGAAAGTCTTAAATTCATGTATCTGGAATTAAGGCCTTGAACAGTTTTAAGTTCATTAAAATTTTATATTCTGGTCTGAAATAAATTACTCAAAGATCTTGAATTTGTCAGGGCAGGATTTGTTAATGTTTTATTGATTTTATTTTTTCGCAGGACTTTTCAAGAAGGAGATGTAGAGAGAAAACTGTCTCACAAGCTGCTGATATAATTTGTTATCTGCATCCAAGCTGGGAACTTTATGACTGTTGGTCACTGTTTGCACTTTTAAATACAGCCGTTAACCAGAGAGGATCACTTTATGTTCAATAAACAGACAGAAAGTGAACTTAAATGACTCTTATAGAGTGACACACTCAATGATTTGGTTGTAATACAGCAGGATCCCCAACCATCAACTATATTTATAGTGTTTTTGGTCTTAAATTTAATTTAAAGTGGCTTAAAAAGGTTTTAAAAAGTCTTAAATTTGACTTGCCAAAGCCTTCAGGTACCCTGTAACCACACACACACACACACACACACACACACACACACACACACACACACACACACAAACACACACACACAGTGTCGGGGTTTCTTACCGAAGTCTGCAGGGTTGTGGTAGGTGGGGCAGTTGAGTCCGAGGTCTCTCAGGTACNTTTCACATTATTACATTGGTTGTACCACCTGACATGGAAATTGTTCCAGTCACCAATGAAGTGAAAAAACCTTTTTTATCAGTATTTCAGAGAAATCTACAAACTTTTCCACTTGGTCACAAATGTCATTTGGGCTCCTCTGGCTGATGCAGTTTCCTGTTTCCTGTTTTATTCTCTTCACTTTAAAATAAAAGTCTAATGTTACGGTTGCACCACCCTGACATTTGACAAGGTGAAAATTACGGGACAAAAGTTTTTTACATTTCTCAACAGCTTTAAAATTCTTTTTATTTGCAAAGAATGTTTTATTTAAAAAGGTTCAAGCATAAAATAATGCCACTGTATTTTTAATTTCCATTTACAATAACTGACATTCAATTTTTAGAGTTTAATTACTGTGGATACTTGTCAGGACGGTTGCACCACCTGACATTTTGGGGGTTTGAGGAACCAAAACACAAAAAAACATGTTATATTTTAATAGTTTAAAGATGTGTTCAAATAACACAGGTTTCATAGAATAAAGAAATACATGTGATGAAAAACTCAATTCATGATGGAAGGAAATATTGCACTCAGACACAAAAAAGGGGACGTCACATCACATGTAGAAATCTCAGAATCTGACAGTAAACAAAACAGTCTGATAAAAAAAAATAGAGATTTCTTTGAGCTGTGAATCATGTAAAGATACTACGGGGGAACCAGAGAGACAGAATAAAGACTAAATAAAGGACAGCTCTGCGTCTCTCACCTTGTCGAAGAGCTCGAACAGTTTGGCGCTGGGTTGGTGGATGGTGCAGATGACGGTTCGTCCTCCCTGAGCCAAAGCCTTCAGCAGAGAAACCACCTGGAAACAAGACGAGCTGTCCAGACCACTGCGACACAGAGAATCACAAACGTTCGTTAAGACGCACAGACACAGGTGAGTCAGTGTGCTGCAGAAAGATGACAGGCCTCTCAGAGGTCCTCACCTGGTGGGCTCATCGAAGAACATGACAGGTGGGTTATTGACCAGCTCCAGAGCGATGGCCAGCCTCTTCCTCTGACCCCCCGACAGGTGAGACGTCCGGGTTTTAGCACAGTCCAGTAACCCCAGAGCCATCAGGATCTCACGCACCTAAACACACACACACAAAAACACACACACAATATAAAACAAGATCTTTTCAACGAACCACTTTACGTTTAAACAACTTCTAGATTTGATTGACAAGTGAAAGGTGAAAGCTGTAATTTTCAGGTCGTTGAAAAGACGTCTTTATTAGGACGTTGGGCAATGGTACAAATCTGGTTGAAAAGTTAAATTTTTTGGGTTATTGAAAAGATGTCTGTAAGGATGGAATCAGACCAACTCAGTATGGTCGTATTTCTATTGACTATTATTGGGCTAATTAAGGACCGAATTGCACCAACTTACTATGGTTGTATTTCTAACGGCTTTTACTGGGCTAAATAAGATAAGATAATACGATAAATACTTTATTCATCCCACAAGATGAAAGGAGAGGGTGACATGATTGAGGTCTCCAAAGATTATAATGAGTGTTTCAGGACGTTGAGTCTGTATCCTGGCAACAGATTCATGGATGAAATCACATGGAGCTAAGGAACTTTGAATTAGGACCGAATCGCAGACACTAAATATGGTCTTATTTCAAAAGGCTATTATAAGGACTGAAATCGCACTGACTAAACTGGTTGTATTTCCAAAAGCAACCAGACAATTCCCACAGAAATCGTTAGGGCGGTTTGAGCAGCCACAGGGCTTTTTGTTTCATGCCATTGGATGAGATGGAATTCTAAAAATCGTCCCATTTTGTTTCTGGTTAAACAGAGGTCCAATAAGATCATTCACAGGCTTGTGACTAAACATAGTTGTATTTCCAAAAGCAATAATTGGGCTGAATTTGGACCAAATTAGACCAAATTAATAAGGTTGTAATCTAACCACTATCACCGGACTACATTAGTTACTTTATTAATCCTTTTGGGGAAATTTACTGTTGCCAGATTCTCATCGCACAGTACAAGAGTAGAAAAAATAATTAGGACAATAAGAAAATACAATAAAAACTAAATAGAATAGAATGATCAATAAGATAACGTATAGTAAAAATAGAATAAAATTCTAAAAAAGTGTGTAATGAGTACAAGAAATAAGCAATAAAATTACAGTGACAAAACTAATACGTTTTTCAGATATTGCACTTAATTTAGGCCAAATTAGGTCTGAATTGGACGAACCAAATATGGACAAATTTTCTACTTTTCTGACCGACAAGATTCAGCCTAAAAAACAACATTGAAATGATGTTGGGTGTTTGGTGGTGAGGAGTCTGAACTCACCATCTCCCTGCGAGCCTCCTCTTTCTCCTGCAGCTTCAAGTTTGCTGAGACCTGCAGAGACCAGGATGAAGAGTCAGATACCTACTGTGTGTGTGTGTGTGTGTGTGTGTGTGTGTGTGTGTGTGTGTGTTGTATACCATCATGGCCTCCTGCACTGTGAGGTGAGGCAGTAACATGTCGTCCTGCATGATGTAACAGGAAACTTTCCTGAAGGAGCGAAGATCTCTGGGCTGACTGTTGATCAGGATCTCACCCTTCATCCCCGTCTCCCTGCACACACACACACACACACACACACACACACACACACACACACACACACATCCATTTAATTTCACTGTCTCTTTAAGAGTCTTTATTTCAGTTAAGACTTTTTGTCTCGTATCAACACCCATCGTTTCAGTTTCCCTTGACTCACCTGTACCCGGCCAGGATGTTCATCAGCGTGGACTTCCCGGCTCCTGAAGGCCCCATGATGGCCACCAGGTTCCCGCTGGTGAACTTCCCTGAGATCCCTTTGAGCAGAGTCTTGAAACCTGAGAAAGAACAGAAACAATGACTGAGCAGGTTCCCAGCGGCTCTGAGAGACGTTCTTTGTTCTCCGGTTCTCTGGTCCTGAGGTTCAGGTTTCACACCCACAGCCTCTCTAAACTCTGCAGAAACTCACAGCACAGATTTTTAGAGGTTTTACTCTGTCAGGGTTTCTTAAAGTGGATGCTGAGCTCAAACGCAGCATCTGTGATGGTATGGGGGTGTGTTAGTGCCCATGGCATCATGGGTAACTGTCCCAGTATCTGTGAAGGCAGCATTAATGCTGAAAGGTACAAACAGGTTTTGGAGCAACATCTGCTGCCATCCAAGACACTTTGTCTTTTTCAGGGACGTCCCTGATTATTTCAGCAAGACATTGGGCCTCATTCACAAAACGGTCGTACGCACAAATTCGTGCCTAAATCATTCGTACGAACGTTTGACGCACAAACCTGTGATTCATCAAAGTTTTCTTACCTGAGTTTCTTCTTACTTTGCGAACAAACATAGAATCTCCTCAAACCATGAGTACGCACAAATGATGAATGATCAGCTGTTTATATAACTTAAAACACAGACTCTTTTCACTAAAAACATAACATTTTAAAACTACTTTCAGTAAAAGACAAAAGCCTTAAATAGAATTCATTAATAAAAACTGTGCATTGGCTAAATTTATTAAATAACCACAAAACTGACACATTTTCATCCTCATCATGTTTATAATATTGAAAATTAAAATAAATACTTAGCTTAGATTAAAAATATAATCGTGTATATCAGAATGTCACATTATTTTATGTTGATTAACAACATAAAATAAACAAACAGTTTCATAAAGTTGTGCAAACTGAAAGAAGATGTAAAATAATTGGCTTCTTTTTATGATTTTGAACATTTTCTGAGTAAATGACGCACACACAGCTCAGCTGTTCTCTCAGATTTATTTACCTGTTTGTAAAAATATCCAGCAGCTGTTTTAATGTGTTATTTATGTTACGGATACACGGTACGATCTCCCTCACAGCACCAGGAGAATCAGCTGATCATTTATCTCCGGTCAGGAGCTCGCAGACGTCTGCTCAGAGACTCTGTGGCTCTCTTGCTCGACACTCCAACTACGACTACTACTCCTCCTAAAGGAAGACTGCTCCTCCTCCTGAACCTCTGAACAGATGTCCTTATATGGATGAATTGGGGCGTGGTTTATGTTAATTTCAGGATGCAGGAACGCGCCTGTGGATTTAGAATGATTCTGATTCACTTATATACGGTGGAGCGAACAAAAACAGTTGGTGCTCACGTGTCATGAATCCGACGGTGATTTTGCGTATTTTCTCTTTTCGTGCGGGAAGTAAGAACATTTCTACGCATTTATTCGTGAATGAGGCCCAGTGAAACCAAGACACATTCTGCTCCTGTTACAACAGCGTGGCTCTGTAGTAGAAGAGTGCAGCTACTAGACTGACCTGACCTGTGTCCCATTGAAAATGTGTGGAACATTATGAAGCAAAAATAACAAGAATGTGAAAGAATTCCAGCTCCAAAGCTTCAACAATTAGTGTCCTCAGTTCACAAACACTGAACCAGTTAAAGGAAAGAGGATGAAACACAGAGGAAACATGAACCTGTCACAGCTTTTTGGAACGTGTGGGGTTATTACTTCAGGGTCATAGGTCACAAAGTTTCTCATCATAGAAAAAAACATGGATGTTCATATTTGTTAAAAACAGGCGTCAATGAAAGACAATGAAACCAAGACACATTCTGCTCCTGTTACAACAGCGTGGCTCTGTAGTAGAAGAGTGCAGCTACTAGACTGACCTGCCTGCAGTCCAGACCTGTCTCCCATTGAAAATGTGTGGAACATTATGAAGAACAAAATACAACAACAGAGACTTTGAGACTGCTGAATTCCAGCTCCAAAGATTTAATACATTTAACATAAATTTGTTCAGATCAATAACATTGTTGGTAAAATTTGATGATGATGATGTCGTTAATGATGATGACGATGAAGATATCGACCTGCAGTTACCTCTGCAGTGTTTACCTGCTGATTGAGGCTGAACGCTGTTTAACGAGATTATCAGCTTTAATCTGATGTAATCTGCCCCTGACCGACAGTTACCTCCACCATGGGAAAACACACAGCACTGCACTGTAAAACAATATATACTGTTACAAAGACAACAATGCACCGTTAATTATATACTGCACTGTAGGAATATACTGTACTGAGGTGGGAAAACTCCAAACAAACACACTGTACAGCAAAAACCCACATAACTCTCCTGCACTTTAAAAGAATACAGTGCACTTGAGACTTTACAAACAACACAGCAAAAGATATCTGCCATACTGCAAGGAATATTTACTGCACTGCAAGAATACAACCTCTACTGCAAAAAATACTCATTGTAGTGCAAAAAAATACACACTAAAGTGCAAAAAAATAAACACTGCACTGCCACAAATATACACTGCAATGCAAAAATAATGGAACACGTTGTACTAAATAAAAAAACACACACTTCACTGCAAAAAAGTATGAACTGTCCTACTGAAAAATGCATTGTACAATAAAATTTACATGGCATATAAAATGATGCTACACTGCCTCAAATATGCACTGTGCTGTAAAAAGTACACACTGTACTGCAAAAAGTGTGAAATTTCCTGCTGAAAATATGCATGAAAATACACACTAAAGTGCAAAAATAAACACTGCACTGCTTCAAATATACACTGCAATGCAAAAATTATAAAATACATTGTACTCAATAAAAAAAACACACACTGTACTGCAAAAATTATGAATTGTCCTGATGAAAAAAATGCACTGTGCAAGAGGAAATTTACATTGCATAAGAAATTATGCTGCGCTGTCCTGTAAAAGAATATGCACTGCACTGTAAAAATATCAACTGTACTGCAAAAACCCACATAACTCTCAAAAAATACACATTACACAGCAAAACCACACTTCACCACCAAAATACACAGTGGAAAATATTTGCACTACACTGTAGAAAAAACAACGACTTGAGACTAGAATAACAGCAAATTATACACACTATACTGCAAGGAATATTTACTGCACTGCAAGAATACAACCTCTACTGCAAAATATACACACTGTACTGCAAAAATGTATGAACTGTCCTTGTACAATAAAATTTACATGGCATATAAAATGATGCTGCACTGCCTCAAATATGCACTGTGCTGTAAAAAGTACACACTGTACTGCAAAAAATGTGAAATTTCCTGCTGAAAATATGCACTGTACTGGAAAAAATGTACAAAGAAAAGAAAAATTACACTGCACTGTCACAAATATGCAAAAAAGAAATACTGCACTGCAAAAATATACATTGTACTGCAAAAAATACACATTGAACTCCCAAAATACCATTTTGAGAATTCTATCTTTATATCTGTGATAAATGAAAACATTCTGTTTGCTCTCCTGCCTCTGAGTGATTCACATGTTTCCTCAGAGCAGATACTTGTTACTCAAAGATCAGGACTTTTATTTTGAAGGGTCAGACTTGGTTAAATGTGTCTCTCACTTGAAGAACAGTCTGTGTCAGATGTGAAGTGTCGCTGTTGATGGTGAAATGCTGAGTCAGTGTCTGAGCGCTGACTCACTCAGAGCCTGGTCTGGATCGACCCTTAGATCCGGATCAGTCTGTTTTTAGCCCTGAGTTTGGACTGGCAGGTCAAATCAGGTGCGTTTATTGATGAAGATCCCACAATGCACCAGGGCTGACCCGTCCACTTCACCTCACACTCCTCCTCTTTCTCAGAAGGAGCAGGAGAAAGAGGAGGAAGGTGAGTGGAAGAAGTGGGGGTGGGGGGGTCGGTCCGGTCTCACCTGAGCAGTTTCTGAGTGAAACTGAGGTTCAGGAATCAGAACAAAGAATTCTGAGAAAGCTGAGCTGTTAAAGCCTCTGACAGCATCTCATTACAGACTTAACAACACAAAACAGCAGCAGCTGGCTGTGAGGCTTTGTCCTCTGAGGGAACACCTCACACACACACACACACACACACACACACACACACACACATTTGCATGCATTTAATACAGAAGAATTAAAACGACCTGGTGTCACTACCATTAACCGTATATGGGTCAATGAGGTGACGTCCCCTTTTTTGTGTCCGAGTGCAATATTTCCTTCCATCATGAATTGAGTATTTCATCACATGTATTTCTTTATTCTATGAAACCTGTGTTATTTGAACACATCTTTAAACTATTAAAATATAACATGTTTTTTTGTGTTTTGGTTCCTCAAACCCCCAAAATGTCAGGTGGTNAACAGGAAACAGGAAACTGCATCAGCCAGAGGAGCCCAAATGACATTTGTGACCAAGTGGAAAAGTTTGTAGATTTCTCTGAAATACTGATAAAAAAGGTTTTTTCACTTCATTGGTGACTGGAACAATTTCCATGTCAGGTGGTACAACCAATGTAATAATGTGAAATGTTATTTTAACATCAAATTATTTATCTTATACACAAATAAAAGAAATGAAACACACAAAATGAAAATGTATGAGTCACTACAGACACTTGAGAGATACTTGCCAATAATTTCACACAGAAAAATAACAGGAACATATAAATATATTTTCATATATTACCAACGTGGTGGACTGTAAAAACCCACGAGTTTAATTTTTATGATTTTTTATTACTTGGATTTTTGAAACTTTTGTTGGTCAACTACTGAAATCTGTTAGAAAACATAATTCTTCTCTCAGAAATATGTTTTTATCCATTTTCAAAGAACTTTTAAAAAATACGTTTTTAGACCCTCTTTTTGTCATTGACCCATATAACATGGACGTATTCTCTGTGACATCACTCGTCTGTTTCTGAAGCTGAGTTTTGAAGCAAAGCGGACGGCACCACTGTTGCCAACTCAGCGACTTTCTCGCTAAATCCGGCGACTTTCCAGACCCCTTGGCGACTTTTTTATGTCTAAAGCGACTGGTGACAAATCTAGGGACTTTTTCTGGTGTCATAGGCGACTTTTCAAGTGTTTTCTGAGCAGAAATTAGCGCATTTACAGCCCGAAATCAAAAATGTCGCCGGCCTAATTTTGCTAACAGCACACACAGTACAGGGGGTGGATTTTTTCTAATCTATTCTTGTCTCTTATTGGGCATTGTGTTGTATTATTTCTGTATTTTAGACTTTTAATTGGGTCTTTTTGTCATTGTCTACCTTGATTTTTGTGTTTTCTGGCTGCAACGCTAATCAGTGGTTCTGATTTTTTTTTTTTGAGATAATTTTTGGGTTTTTCTGCCTTTAATTGCATAGAGGAGGACAGTGGATAGAGTAGGAAAGGGGGCGAGAGTGGGAAACAGGTCACAGGCGGGAATCGAACCCGGGCAAACAGGTCAAACCTCATGGTGCGCGGCCATATCCACTAGACCAGTGATTCCCAACCTGTGGGTCATGGCCCCCTGGTGGGCTGTGGAGGCATTGCAAGTGGGTCGCCACATCATTTCCAAAAAACGATTATTTTTGTAAGGAGCTGTTTTATAAAGATACAAATATTCATAACAATGTTAAAATGTTAAACATCAGGTATGGTCTTAAGAATATTAAAATGACCCGAAATTTAATTTTAAAAATGTAAAAAACTGTGTTTAGCCTGAAATGTAATAACGGCAAAAAGGAAAAGTTATCAGCACCTGTTTCATCATTGACTTATTATATTTTGGGTTTTATTACTTATTTTCAAACATTTCTGGCTCAGCACTTTTGTTAAATAATCAACCATTTACTGTTTTTATGCACTGTTTTTATGACATTTCAGGACTTTGTTACAAATTGGGCTCTAAATAGGCAATATATATTATATAACCTTCATATTTATCGGGTCAGAGGTCGGTAAGAGGGGGGAACACAAACATTTAGTAAGACGTAAAAGTGGGCCCCGAGATAAAAAAAGGTTGGAAACTGCTGCACTCGACCATCTGCGCCCCCAGTGATTCTGATTTTGATTCCAATATTACAGCTCTGGCTATTTTGGGTCAAAACTCGGCTTCAGAAACAAACTGATGACATCACAGAGACGACATCTACTTCATATACAGTCTATGTTTGCGATACAGCGCCCCCTACAGTTTGGGTTTGGACACTAAAGGAGTGGGAAAAAGTTAATAAGCCGAATGCGTTCTCTTTTGAAGATTTTGCACGTATTTTTTCCGGCGGCGGGTGTAACCCAGCCTCCAGCCTGTGGGGTCAGTGTGCCCTGCGCTCAGACTGACAGGCACGGAGCAGTTTTCTTCCTCGCTTTGATTTTCTCGGCTGTGAGCGACGGAGCAGCTTCTAATCTGACCTGCAGCTATTTACAGCAGCAGACTCTGAGATTAACAGATTACAGGCTGATAATCCAACACACACACACAGAGGGAAACACACAGAGCATCCTATATCAGTCTCTGATAATAATAAACTGTTGCATAAACTCGGGTACTTCCTCTGGCTGACTCAGAGATGTTTCCTCGGTCTGAATCCTGGTTCGCTCGCTGACAGACGGAGGAGCTGAACTCAGGTGTGATGTACCTGAGAGTGACCTGCAGCACAGAGAGGGGACTGGAGTTCTCTGACTGACAGTGACCTGCTGAACGTCCCTGATCCTCAGTTTAGCTCATCACTGCAGACTCACGTCTCCAACGCCTTTTGGGGCGCCGGGACAGAAACTCTGTTTATGGAGCAGTTTATTCTTCGTGTCGTTCTAAAAACCACACTATCAGAGACCAAGACTTTTGAGTGTCAAGACCGAGTCAANAAAAAAAAAAGCTTTAAAAAGATTTCATTAAAGTAATACAGCGGCTCAATGTGGGTCGTCATGACAACGGAGGTAAACAACAGCCTGGTGCTGCTGCACGCGGAGGAAAACGAAGGAGCTGCTTCCTGACATCAACTCTTCCCTGGATCCAGTGAGATCACTTTAATTTTTGATTTTTGGGCCTGGTATAGCAGAGATTTGTTGTTGATCAATCATTCTTCTTTGAACTGGTTTTCCTTTTTGGTTCCCTGTGGATTAATGGACTGATTGGTGCTTAAAGACTCTCGTGGCAGACAGATCGCTCCTGCACCGACCAACTTTGATTTAATTTAAAAGACTCTTTAAAGCCAACTATCTTTGCTGTTAACTTCTTTTTGGTTTAAAAAGGACTTTTAACTTCTTTAGGAATCATGAAGGAGCATTTTAGGGCTGTATTTTGTCTTCATTCAGTCTGGTTCTGTGCCGTCAGGTTTAAATGTCATTAAAAACCCGTCGCTGACTTATTCCTTTGCCTCTTGTAAGTGATTTGTTCAGAGTCAGAAGCTGCAGAGACGACATTCTCTGACCAATGAGTGACCGGCAGTCCGTCCACGTCACCTTTTAGTATCAGCTTTACTCTCTTAGAACCAGGGTAGAGCAGGTACTAAAAACTGGCGTCTGACGCGTAGTACCGCGCTAATGGAAACGCAACACAAACCGGGTAGAGGCGAGTAGAGTAGGTGTGGTTCATGTGTTTGTTGCGTGTCAGTACCTTTCTTCCTCCACCAGGGGCTGTCTCTGACGGAGTACGAGACCTCGTTGAACTCGATGTTGACGGCCGGTCGTCGCGGTAACGAGGAGAACCTCTGTGCCTCTGTCAGGTTGTTGTCCACCTTCTTCAGGTGTCCCTGCAGCAGCGGCGTCTGCTGGCTGCCCGTCCGCCGCTTGTTGACCACCTCGTCCATACAAACACACACCGTCCGGGGGTCCAGCATGAGGTCGGGGGGCCCGTTAGTGTTCTGAGGGACGGACCAGAAATTAATCGAATCATTCAATATCTTTCTGTCTTTATAAATATGTACACGCTGATTTATGTCTCAGAAAGTTTACTCTGAAACAGTGATTGGATGATATCAAAACAGGGACCGTGACATCATAATTAATAGCTGTAAGGACCAATGAGGCTCCTGAGGAGATAATGCAAAGGTAGATTTGCCAGAGACAGCAGGTGGACTTTAAAGAGGGGGTATACTTTTTTTTGATGACCACGTTGCATCTTCACATAATAATGGTTAAACCCTTATTTCAGCCTCTGTATGAGAAACTGTCTCTTTAAGGCTCCCTGCTCCATGAACCCCCTTTGACCCTGATCAAAAGTTTCCATCCCCCAGTTCTTGATACCATGAATTGCCCCCTTTAACATCAGTGACAGCTTGAAGTCTTTTTTGTGTAGTTTTGAGGCTTGTCTCTGTGCTGTTTGGCGTATTGTAAGCAGGAAACTTTGTGGCATTTGTGCAGAAATGTCTTTCTTCAGCCCATTTTTTCCTCAAGTGCCTCCTTATTGTGCATCTTGAAACAGCCAGACCACATTCTTTCAGAGAGTCCTGTATTTCAGCTGAAGTTATTTGTGGGTTTTTCTTTGCATCCAGAACAATTTTCCTGTCAGTTGTAGCTGAAATGTTTGTCCCTCATTTTCCACTTCTTCATTAGAGTTTGAACTCTGCTTATTGGCATCCTCAGTTCCTTGGATATCTTTTTATATCCCTTTCCTGTTTTTATACAGTTGGATTCACTTTTCCTGCAGAAACTTTGACAATTCTTTTTCTTTCCCCACGACTCAGAATCCAGAAATGTCAGTGCAGCACTGGATGAAAGATGCAAGAGGAGCTCAGAAACTCACTGAGCTTTTATACACACACACTGATTAAAGCAGATAGATCTCAGGTGAGGATGGTTACCATGGTTACCTTTAGGAGACATTCAAACCTTTTTGTGTCGACTTGTGTTAAAGTTATCAGGACAAAATCAGCAGAGGATGAAACTTTTGATCAGGGTTATTGTGGAAGTTTCTGTCATTATGATTTAAAAAGAGTAAACAGTTGTTTGTTAATCAATGTCTTCACCAACCACTAACCACAAGAGACAGAAAAGTTTTTGTGTTTTCATTCATATTTTCTGAGAAAAGGCCAAAAATTTAGAAATTCTGCTGGAGGGTGTAAACTTTTAGGCACAACTGTATAATACTTATATGTAGGAAAGGGGTGAGAGTTATCAAGCTTTGCTTCTACTTACTCCTTTTTCGAATAAGTCATTTCTTTCGTTATTTCACTTTACTTTATATTGAAACATTGTTTATCTTCCTAAAATTTTTTATTTATATATCATATTATAAAAACTGTTGGTAGTTATTAGGAAACTCTGGATGATTTGCATATTCAAAAAATATAAATAATAAAAAAAAAAAAACGTCTTCCCTCTCTAGAGCTGTGGTTCCCAAAGTGGGGGTCTGGACCCTTTGGGGGGTCGCGAGACATTGATAGGGGGTCGTGGAATGTGTCCCAAAATCAAAAACTATGAACAATTCCACATTTTATCGATCACGGTAAGAATAAAAGCAAAAATATGGAAGGAGGATGGAAACTTTTCATCAGGGTCATTTTGGAAGTTTCTGTTTTCATTATGATTTAAAAAGAGTAAACATCCAATGTGTCGTGAACAAGTTAGGAGATCCTTTCATGATGACCTCGTTATCTCTGGGTTAGGTTTGGAAATCTGAACATCCAGAGTTGGATACCTCCTCTTTAAAGATCTCTCCATCAGGGCCCGGCAGACGGGGCATTTTGGTGTCGCTCTTGATCACAGGTGGACGTGGTCAGATTCGCCGCTGTGAGTCAATAAAAACGAGCCTTTAAAACTCCTCTGATGAGTTTCTGGTGTCAGGACTTGACGCCTGGAGCAGGAGGAGCAGGAGACGCTGGACTCTGACAGACGCTGGGAGAATTCAGGCCACACTTAGGAAAAACCTCCTCCTCAGAAATCCTTTAACAGAATAAGGAACCAGCTGCTGCTGACTCTGAACCTGAGCGGGCCCAGGTAATCCCTCTCAGACCGGGCTGTAACTGTCAGACTCTTCTTATGATCGTTCCTCTGGTTATAACACCTGAGTTTGGCCACGCCCCCTGTACACCTGTTGACCCCAAAGGGTACACTCAGACTGACCCCTTAGACTCTGATGGGACCCTGAGACCTTAAAGTCTGCACGTCTCTGTCAATTAAATATATCCAAATATAACGACATGATCAGATTTCCTGTCTTCAAATCAAACGTCCTCTCTCACATGAAGGAAACAAACAAATTCAGCTCCTGCAGAGTCTGAGAAAACATTTAAAGTTTGTTACACAGAGGAGTAAAGTTCAGAGGAGCAGTCCCAGTGCCCCCTCCCCCCCATGTGCCCCCCCCTGTACTCACCATGATGATGGAGTTGGTGACGGTGGGGTTGTGGACGGACCAGGCGGCCATCAGACAGGCCATGGCCGAGAGACAGCAGCTCTGACTGTCTGCTCAGCTCGCTCTCATCTGATCCCTGCTCGCTGACGGACAGCTGCTCTGCACGCAGGCCACGCCCACTCCACGATAAGCCACGCCCCCCATGACAGAAGACAGACTGCTGACAGAGACATGGGCCCAAACCTCCTGCTCCTCCAAACTATTTCAAAAGGTTGTTCTTCAAAATGGTCAGAGATAAAGACAAAAATCAAGAAAATAAAGAAAGATCATCAGTTTTACACAGTTTGTGATGGGTGTAAATTCACTCAATTATGTTTTTGGCATGTTTTTGGTGTGTGGGGGAACCCTAAGAGAACCCACACATGCACGGGGGGAACATGCAAACTCCACACACAAAAGCCAACCATGCAATAATTTGTGTTTAGTAATAAAAATTCAAAATGTTGTCCTTCGATTCTGACTGTGATATGGGCCTGTGATGTCATATTTTTGAATGGAAATGATCTGTATTTTTGTTGTGACTATTATTATTTTCTTTAGTTACCATCATTCCCAAACTTTTCAGCCCGTGACCCCAAAACAAAGGTGGCAGAGACGAGTGACCCCCACTATCCCCAGAGGTGACTGAAGCATAAGAAAACGTGGGACATATGCACTAATAAGCGTATCCAAACATGGGCATTATAGCAACACAAAAAAGAACAACAGCCTGAAAACCTACAATACTAAAATGTACATTGTCAAATTATACTTTATTTTCGTCTTATACAGTTTCAATAAAGAGACATTAAACACTTGCTTGTAACAACGTCAGCACACGTTTGAGTTAAAACCAAGTTATGAAAGTAAAGGTGTAATCTTGTTCTTATTAAGTCAAATTCATTATATCATAAACTGTAGCTCTGAGTAAACGTGAATATTGTTGCAGTGAAAGTTAACTTTTTGGGATAAATGTTTCAGTGTTTATCTCACCTAATGAAAAGGATGGGCACTATGGAGCACAGCAAGTTCATTCTGGGTTTAACTTTGGAGACGGACACTCAGAGATCATCCTCCACGTTCACACAAGATATATATTTTTATATATTTTTCATAAATGTCAGGGCCGAGAAAGTCTTTTCACACAGGTATGTTGAGCCAAACAGCGTTAGTACCTTAGTTGTGGACTGGGATAGCTGTGGATATTCCCTCTAAACTGAAATCATCGGGAACCCCTGCCTTAGACAGATAAAGGACAGTGTTTCAGCTTGACCTGGGCTTTCCATCCTCTGCAGATTTGCTCTCTGTTAGATGATTGAATCCTCTGTGCACAGAATGAATTCTGAAGAGACTTTTTGACTCAAGAACCATCATTTCACTCTCATCGGTCTGATCTTCAAAACCTTTTTCCACCACGGTCTTCAGACCTGGAAAAAGCTGGGTCAGAACCAAGGATGGTTTCGAGAACAGGAATCAATAAGAAAACAGTTCAATCCTTAAAATTCGTAAGCCTTTTCGCTTAATAGTTCACTCCGACCTCCACTTTGGGAACCCCTGATTTAGTGCATATGGAGATATGTAACATGCAAATGCAGCTGGAAAAAAAAATGGAAAAGAAACTTCTTGAATTGTATTGAAATGCATTTACTACATTGTACTGATAACAAAAAACAAATTAATAAAAAATAAGTAAAAAATAAGTAAATAAAGGCCCACCTTGCTTGAATCAGGAATTGAACCGATGACCTTCTTCTTGATATGAAGCTGCAGCGCCACCTGTTGCACCTCCACGCAGCCCCAGGTGGGGGTCATGATGCTCAGTTGTGCTGATTTCCTTATCAATCTGATACAGAGAGAAGGTTCTGGAGTGGCCATCTCAGTCTCTTAGACATGTCGTGGCATGCATAGAAGCAAACATTAGTGTTGAATTTACATAAAGTCCTTTAAAGTTAACCTGAATCTCTGAAATTGATTGTGTTGTTCATTCCTAAAAATGCACTGATGTGTTGGTCTTGGTTAAATAAAACCTTAAAAAAACAAACAAGGTTTTGTTTGCCTAAGTTCACTATTCATTGATTCACTTGGACGCCATTTACAAAATATATTCCCACTATTCTTGGGTCAAATGTTGATATGGGATTAAATTGTCATTGTTGAGATTAATTACTTAAAAAGACTCTGATTTATTAGATTTTTTAAATCAAGTTCCAGCCTTTAAGTGTCATCTAAACCCATTTTTTTTAACTTACAAAAGATTAAAAAGTCCGTTTCCTTTCACTTTCTGGTTCTAAGTTTGATTATTTGGGTTGATTTCTGTCTGAATCTGTTCTTTAGTTCATGTTTTGCTGCAGACATAAACATGTTGAGTCATGTTAAACTGCACAGAGCAGTTACAGCTCCACCTGCTGGCTGAGGTGTGTCACTGCAGCTGCTCTCTGATTGGCTTTTTTTTAGTTTACTCAAAAAAAACTGTTAGTTTGATGGTTATTTAACCCAGATAAGTGCTCAATGAAAAGACAAGTCTCTGTAACAACATCCATCTTTAATATCTGCACAGAGGTCAAACAGGAAACAGGAAATTAACTTTCAAAATAAAACCCGCTCCACATTCAGTCACTTCCTGCTGTAAGGCATCAACATGGCCGACAGTGTTAGCATCAGGAGTGCTACATGCTAACGGGGAGATAAACAGGTGAGGAATGAAATCATCTTCAAGTTTCCACGAAGAGAAACATGTTTCCTTTTGTCGCCTTTATCTTCACATCAACCAATCAGACGCCAGAACAAAAAAACAGAGGGGGTGGGGGGGGGGCCAGCAGGTGGGCGTGTCAGAGGTTTAAACCAATCAGAGTCCGAGCTGCTTCCCTCCTCACACACAGAGTTTTACAGTGTAAATGAAATGTTGTGGAGCAGACGGAGAAACGACGGCGGCCTGAAGAGGAAACGACTCCATCCTGAATGAACAGCAGACGTCTGAACCCGCCAGGAACATTTAAAGGAGCAGGAAGGTAAAAAACAGAGGAAACAAAGAAATAAAAAGTCCTCAGAGGAAATCATAAAAAATGGAACAGAAAGGTGAAGTCGAACCGTTAAGTGAGGTCGTCTCTGAAACACAGCTCTGGTTTAACTTTGAAAGTGAAACCAGAGAGCTGTGTGACACTGATGACCTTGTGTGTGTGTGTGTGTGTGTGTGTGTGTGTGTGTGTGTGTGTTATTTGGTCTTCTTGTCTGTGGCCAGTGTGTCGTGGAGTTTAGAAACGCTCTTCTCGAACTGGTCCATCACCAGCGTCCCGTTCTCGTCGAAGAAAGCTGACACGGACTTGGTGAACTCGGTCTCCCTCCAGGTCCTGGTCTTTCCATCGGAGAAGGAGACTCTGAGTGTGTACTGGTCATCAAACCTGCCACACACACACACACACACACACACACACACACACACACACACACACACACACACACGTTAAATTGTAAACAGCGAAAGAGTCTAAAGCCCTTTGAGCTCTGATCTTTTATCCCCTTTTCCACCAGTTCCTGTTCTTGTTCGGTGCTTAGTTGGTTCTAATCTCACTCTCCTGTTGGTCAATGAGGTGACGTCCCCTTTTTTGTGTCTGAGTGCAATATTTCCTTCCATCATGAATTGAGTATTTCATCACATGTATTTCTTTATTCTATGAAACCTGTGTTATTTGAACACATCTTTAAACTATTAAAATATAACATGTTTTTTTGTGTTTTGGTTCCTCAAACCCCCAAAATGTCAGGTGGTGCAACCGTCCTGACAAGTATCCACAGTAATTAAACTCTAAAAATTGAATGTCAGTTATTGTAAATGGAAATTAAAAATACAGTNTTTTTTCACTTCATTGGTGACTGGAACAATTTCCATGTCAGGTGGAACAACCAATGTAATAATGTGAAATGTTATTTTAACATCAAATTATTTATCTTATTCACAAATAAAAGAAATGAAACACACAAAATGAAAATGTATGAGTCACTACAGACACTTGAGAGATACTTGCCAATAATTTCACACAGAAAAAATAACAGGAACATATAAATATATTTTCATATATTTGGTTGCACCACCTGACATTTTTGGGTGCTCAAATTAAAAATACTAAAAAATTATGAACCCAAAAACTTTGAAATGTTGGTCAACTACTGAAATCTGTTAGAAAACATAATTCTTCTCTCAGAAATATGTTTTTATCCATTTTCAAAGAACTTTTTAAAAATACGTTTTTAGACCCTCTTTTTGTCACTGACCCATTTTCACCCTTGAGCTGCCACAGCCACCTGAAACACTGTTTCCATGTTGTTATCTTCATGTATTTAACCCTGTGAGAGCTTTTTGTGGTGGTTGTGACGTTATTTTTCCTGCTGTCTGCTATTCAGAGCTTATCACAGTGTGTATGCGTTTGTGCATCGGGGCGGAACTCTGCCATGCAGGATGCAAAGGGCAGAGGAGAGTTGCAAACATGAGACCATGAGGTAGAAACAACGTCCTGTCATGTGAATGCGATGAATAACATAAAGCTTTTAAGTTTGTTAAATAGAAGAACAAGGTGTAAAGTTGATCTATGACAGAGGTTTGCTGCTTTAATTTCACCAACATTTCAAGTACGGCTGAATGAATTGCAAAAAAAATCTAAGTGCATTTATTTTTCTTTACATTGCAATTACGATCTATTGAACGATCATTTTCAAATTTTCCCGTCTTATGTTGGTAAGAAAACACATTTTTGTCAATTTTGTCATTGATATTAACTACAGCTTGACAACAGCCCATGAAATATTTTTTGGTAGTTGTAACTGCTTTTTTGTCCATTTAAGTCACTTTTCACTCCTTTTTTTGCTGCTTTCTGATTGTTCTCTAAGTTTTCCCCCAATTTCCTTGCAAGTTTTTTTTGGTTTTTGACCATTTTTCCAACCGTAAACTTACTGTTATTGCTTTTTCTTGCTGTTTTTCACACTTTTTACCACTTAAATCGTTTAGATTGTTTAAAAGATAGTTCTTAACATTTTGGCTCTTTGGTTTTACAGGTTTGAGTAAAACTGGTGTAGAGCATAAAACATCACTTGTAAGAAATGCATCTGATATTCTGACACATTTCAGGTTAAAGGAAAATTGCACTGTCTGCGATTCAAATATCGCAGAGATCGCAAAGCATTCTGGGTAAAAGTTCCTACCTTTTGAGGGAGGAGGAGAGCTGCCAGACGTGATCCGGGTCCATACCAGCCGGGTCTTTCTGCAGAGCCACCAGGAAAATGTTCTTCTCTTTGTAGGACGTGTAGAGGGTCAGGATCCCCATCATGATGAAGTACGTGATGAAGATCAGAGTCAGGGAGAAAAAAACCAGAACCAGAACCAGAACCACTCAAACATGTTCACACACCAGATCCAGACCCTGCTGGTCCAACACTGGCCCCCTTTTCCTGGTCCAAACCAGTTATTCTAAACCTTTCTGGGCTGTGACCCCATTTTGACATCACAAAATTAGTTGGGACCCCAGAGATATTTTTTTTTCCAAAATTCTTTTTTTTTCTGTTTTGAAAAACACTCAATCAACGAAAAACGAAATAAAAACAAATTGCTTGGGTACTTAAATACAACAAGAAATCAAAATACTCCATAATAAAATGCTACAAAATATTCAAAAGTAACTTCTATAAGATACTAAAAATGCTGAAATACTGAATCCAGTAAAATAAAAAGAGAAAAACACAATGCTGGGATATGCAAATACTTAGATACTTAATAATAAAATAATCAAAGTACTGAAATGGTTACTAGTTAAATATTTAAATCACTGACACACTTAAAAGCAACATACTAAATATACCAAAGTGGAATACTGTTGTTTGGGGTGTTGTGTTTCAATTTTAAAAAGAATAATAATTACTGTAGAAAATATCTTTATCTGTTTTTAGGTTTTTTTCATCATTAACGTGACATTTCAGGGGACCCCCTTTGGATTCCAGGTGACCCCATGTAGGGTCTCGACCCCCAGGTTGAGAAACCCTGGTGCAAAGGATATGAGATGACGCAGCAGGCTAACACCGGTCTGGACTCGGGGAAAGGGTGCAGATAATCCCAGACCAGCGCCAACATGGCGAACAGACAGGACACGGTGCAGATCATCAGCCGACCGTCCACCAGGCAGAAGTTCTCCACGTAACCGAACTTCTCCAGCAGCACCTGTAGGGGGCGAAGTCACACATTTATGGCGCTTTTCCACTATACAATTCCAGCTCTACTCTACTCGTCTCTACTGGGTTTGTTTATCTTTTCCTCTAGCCCGACTACAGAGTCACGGTGGGCGTGGATCTTATAACACAGCTGCTCTAAAGTGCTGCGCAGAAGTGCGTGCATGTTCATCTATAACGCCACACAAACATCATTTTGTACTAACATATGTGCCACCGTGGTCTTTAAAGGAAAAAACAAAGCTTTAAAAAGATTTCATTAAAGTAATACAGCGGCTCAATGTGGATCGTCATGACAACGGAGGTAAACAACAGCCTGGTGCTGCTGCACGCGGAGGAAAACGAAGGAGCTGCTTCCTGACATCAACTCTTCCCTGGATCCAGTGAGATCACTTTAATTTTTGATTTTTGGGCCTGGTATAGCAGAGATTTGTTGTTGATCAATCATTCTTCTTTGAACTGGTTTTCCTTTTTGGTTCCCTGTGGATTAATGGACTGATTGGTGCTTAAAGACTCTCGTGGCAGACAGATCGCTCCTGCACCGACCAACTTTGATTTAATTTAAAAGACTCTTTAAANATCCTGCCTGGTGGATTAGTGACGTCGGCGGAACTCGCGCTCTTCCTCTGATAAGGCCACGCGCGGCCGCCTCCCGCTCTCTGCTCCCCGCGCTCAATTTCAGATAGTGCTAATGGAATCTGTCCTGCGCGATTGTAATGCGAGCGAGACTCATTTTCCACGGAGCTTGAAGCTGTCAGCTTGGCAGGACTGTTGGGAGGGTTTGAGAAGAAGAGGACGACGAGGAGGAGGGGAAGAAAAGAGGGTTGATGGGAGGACGAGGAAGGAGAGCCCGATGATGAGGGTGTGTGTGAGTGTGTGTGTGTGTTTTGTTGGCCTCCTCCCTCCTGTCAAGAAGCTGTAGAGGAGCTTCCCACACGCTGCCCATCACAGAGCTTCTCTTCACGGCCACAAACACACTTTAAGAGACTTAGTCTTCGGTTCCCTGGTACTTTTTTCTCTGAAGTCTCAATGTTCAGTGGGTGAAAATGCTTTAAAAGGTCTTTGTTTTCTTCTTGATAATGAGCTTCTTGAACAAAACTGCTCATGTTGACTTCTCTTGAACTGAAGGCCTCGTTTATACAATGACATTTCTTAAGATGTCAAGGTTTTTTTTCCTCACGATCATCACTTTATTATCAGATTACTTAGGCTTCAAATCTCTAAATTTTACCTTTTTTTCCAGAATTTGACTTTTTTCCCTGATAATTGAGGTTTTATCTCACAATTTTGATTCCTATTCCAAAATTTTGACTTTTTATCTTAAAATTTTGAAGTTTTTTCTCTTCACAATTTTCACTTGATCAGATTACTTTGACTTCAAATCTCAAAATGTTGACCTTCTGTTTCAGAATTTGACTTCTGTTTTTCAAATTATTTTAGTCTGATCTCAAAAGTTTGATTTTTTTCCTCATAATTTTGACAATATAACCTCAAATTTAGACTTTTTGTCTCAAAATTCAAGCCAAAATTTTGGCTTTTTATCTTAATATGTCAAGTTTTGACTTTTTTCCCTGTTAATTGAGGTTTTATCTCACAATTTTGATTTCATCACAATTTTGACTATGTAATCTCAAATTTTGATTCCTATTCCAAAAGTCTGACTTTTTATCTTAAAATTTTGAAGTTTTTTTCTTCACAATTTTCACTTTATCAGATTACTTTGACTTAAAATCTCAAAATTTCACAGTTTTTCCCAGAACTTGACTTTGTTTTTTCTGATAATGATGGTTTTATCTCATAATTTTGATTCGTATCCCAAAATTTTGACTTTTTATCTTAAAATTTTGAAGTTTTTTCTCTTCACAATTTTCACTTGATCAGATTACTTTGACTTTAAATCTCAAAATGTTGACTTCTTTTCCCAGAATTTGACTTATTTTCAAAAACTAGATTTGTAAAGATTTTTTTGCCCTTATGTAGTGAAAATTCTGGGATTACATTTACAAAGACAACATAATCTGCCACTGTTTTGCCAATATGTCAAGTTGTTATATAAGTTGTTATATAAGACCTCGTTTACGCAGTGACATTTCAACCAGTAAAAAATCTGCTGCTGAGGGGCTGAAAACGCTGCAGTATTCATGCCAGGCCTGTAGGTGGCGATATAACTGTAGGAGCTTTTTACACAACAACAAATAAGAGGCTGACGTAGATGTGAGCCGATCATCTGGAGTAAATTATGGCCCTTTTCCACTGACTTGTCTTGGCCCTACTCTACTCTACTCGCCTCTACTCGGTTTGTGTTGCGTTTCCATTAGCACGGTACTACGCGTCAGACGCCAGTTTTTAGTAAAGCCGATACTAAAAGGTGACGTGGACGGACTGCCGGTCACTCATTGGTCAGAGAATGTCGTCTCTGCAGCTTCTGACTCTGAACAAATCACTTACAAGAGGCAAAGGAATAAGTCAGCGACGGGTTTTTAATGACATTTAAACCTGACGGCACAGAACCAGACTGAATGAAGACAAAATACAGCCCTAAAATGCTCCTTCATGATTCCTAAAGAAGTTAAAAGTCCTTTTTAAACCAAAAAGAAGTTAACAGCAAAGATAGTTGGCTTTAAAGAGTCTTTTAAATTAAATCAAAGTTGGTCGGTGCAGGAGCGATCTGNTTTAGGAATCATGAAGGAGCATTTTAGGGCTGTATTTTGTCTTCATTCAGTCTGGTTCTGTGCCGTCAGGTTTAAATGTCATTAAAAACCCGTCGCTGACTTATTCCTTTGCCTCTTGTAAGTGATTTGTTCAGAGTCAGAAGCTGCAGAGACGACATTCTCTGACCAATGAGTGACCGGCAGTCCGTCCACGTCACCTTTTAGTATCAGCTTTACTCTCTTAGAACCAGGGTAGAGTAGGTACTAAAAACTGGCGTCTGACGCGTAGTACCGCGCTAATGGAAACGCAACACAAACCGGGAAGAGGGGAGTAGAGTAGGGCTGAGACGAGTCAGTGGAAAAGGGTCATTAGACCTGATCAGACCAGGACACAGAGTCACAGGACTCCTCAGATCCAGTTTACCTTCTTGGCAGCATCGTCCAGAGAGTTCTTCACCGCCGCGCCGTCCCACTTATCGATCTTCACCGGTTTCTCGTCGATCCTCCACTGAGAGAAAAAGACCAGTGAAGTTTTTACTTTGAGTAAATTACAGATTCTTTCATTATTCAATTTTATTATTATTCAATTATTATTAATTAATTATTCAATTTCATTTATTATTTTATTTTATTTATTTTATTATTATTTATTTTCATTATTTCATTCTTTTTATTTTTTATTAATTCATTCAATTTATTATTTTATTCTGTCTATTTGTTAAAAACGCTAGTTGATTGTGTTCTTCTTTTATTCTCTTTTTTATTGTATGTTTGTATATATTTATTATTCTCATTTCTATGATTGGGCTTGCTCCAGGACCAGGGTAACCTAATTTCGTCCCACCCATGTTGGTATAGAATACCAAAAATATCTTGTATGAACATGGAGGATGATCTCTGAGTGTCCCTCTCTAAAATTAAACCCAGAATGAACTTGCTGTGCTCCATAGTGCCCATCCATTTCATTAGTGAGATAAACACTGAAACATATATCCCAAAAAGTTAACTTTCACTGCAACAATGTTCATGTTTACTCAGAGCTACAGTTTATGACTATTACTTAAACTGAATTATTCTTGTTCTAATGTGGAAATGAAAGTATTGAACCAAAATTGAGTTTGCACACGACTGCAACAATGTTCGTTCACAAATTACAGAGAAATAACTTTGACATATTCTGCTTTTATTGCATATTTAACTGTTACATGTAAAATCATAACATGGTTTTCAGGCTGTTGTTCTTTTTTGTGTTGTCATAATTCTCATGTTTGGATACACTTATTAGTGCATGTGTCCTACGTGCACGTTTTCTTGTGCTTGTTTTGGGGTCATGGGCTGAAAAGTTTGGGAACCCCTGCACTAAATGATGGTAACTAAAGAAAATAATAATAGTCACAACAAATTACAGATCATGTCTGTTAAAAAATATGACATCACAGGCTCATATCATAGTCAGAATCAGGATGACAACATTTTTAATTTTTAGTACTAACACAAATTATTGCATGGTTGGCTTTTCTGTGTGGAGTTTGCATGTTCTCCCCGTGCATGTGTGGGTTCTCTCAGGGTTCCCCCACAGACCAAAAACATGCCAAAAACATAATTGATGATTCTGAATTGCCTGTAGGTGTGAGTGTGCAGGACAAACGGTTCAGAAAATGGTTGGATGGACCCCCGCCTGGTGAGATCAGAATATAAAAATGAGATGAGTGAATTCACTCCCATTACAAACTGTGTAAAACTGATGATTTTTCTTTATTTTCTTGAACTGAATTATTCTTGTTCTAATGTGGAAATGAAAGTATTGAACCAAAATTGAGTTTGCACACGACTGCAACAATGTTGTTCACAAAGTACAGAGAAATAACTTTGACATATTCTGCTTTTATTTCATATTAAACTGCTACATGTAAAATCATAACATGGTTTTCAGGCTGTTGTTCTTTTTTGTGTTGTCATAATGCCCATGTTTGGATACGCTTATTAGTTTTCTTATGCTTCAGTCACCTCTGGGGATAGTGGGGGTCACTAGTCTCTGCCACCTTTGTTTTGGGGGTCACAGGCTGAAAAGTTTGGGAACCCCTGGACTAGAGCATGCCATATTTCTATGTGACTGATTATATTATTTAGGAGAATTGCTTTAAATAAAAAATATATCCTTTGTAAAGCAACTGTTTTGAGTGTTTTGGGCTATTTCTCAGTTTATCCAGGTAAAGTATTCTTTTCTGGGGAATTCAGAATATTTGTTTAAGTGAGCTAGAAGCACAGAAAGTCCCCTGACCAATGCAAAACCCCTAAAAATGGGAGGAGGGGGGGTCTCTTTTCAGAGAAACAGAATATTGTCACCTTATTGTTACTTAATGATGTCAGTGACACCTGGATCAGAGGAAATGAAGCTGCAGAGACTGAGTTTATCTGTAAACACTGATCACAGTTTCTGCTCCTTCACACACACACACACTGATGCAGACTCATCTTCATCTTCACCTGTTTGTTTTTTTTATTCTAATCAGTTTAACTCTGGCTCTGTTAGCAATGCTAGGCTAACAGCTGTCGTTTCCGGCTCTCAGAGCGCAGCGGTCTGCGCAGCCGCAGTGTGAGCTCAGCAGCAGCCTGCAGCTGTGTCCTGATTTAAAGTTAAATCTTTTATTTTTCAGACTCTTTCTTCTCTCACAGCCTCTCAGGTGAACTCACCTTCTCCAGCAGCCCGCTCTTCCCGTTCCTCGCAGCGGCCATCTTCAGCGAACAACGCCACGCTGTGACCTGGAGCCTCCTGATTGGCTGAGGGAGCCGAGAGCCACGTGTGACAACGCGAACGACGTGCGCGCTCCCGAGAAACGGAGGCAGCGCGCACGCCTCTAAAAGGAGATGATCCCAGTGAAAAATGAAACCTATATTCTGACCTTTCATCAATGTTTTTAATTTAATCTCTGTAAAAACTCATTATTATCATTCTTTCATTATTCAATTTTATTCTTTTTTAAATTTTAAATTTTTTTTTAATTTTAAATTTTTTCAATTTTTACTCTTTTTTATTGTATATTTGTATATATTTATATTTATTATTCTCATTATTCTCATTTCTATGATTGGGCTTGCTCCAGGACCAGGGTAACCTAATTTCGTCCCACCCATGTTTTACATGGGTTGTATGACAATAAAACTCCTTGAATCCTTGAATCCTTGAATCCTTATTATTATTCAATTATAATTAATTAATTATTATTATTACTACTACTACAACTAATAATAATTATAATAATAATACATTTATTAATTATTATTATTAATTATTCAATTTCATTTCATTTGTTTTCATTATTTCATTCTTTTTTTAAAATTTTTTATTAATACATTCAGTTTATTATTTTATTCTGTCTATTTGTTGTGTTCTTCTTTTATTCTCTTTTTTTATTGTATATTTGTATTTATTTATTTTTCTCTTTTCTATGATTGGGCTTGTTCCTAATTATTCAATTCCATTTATTATTTTATTTTATTATTATTTATTTTCATTATTTCATTCTTTTTTTTTTTTTTTTTTTTTTTTTTTTTTTTTTTTTCTTAATTCATTCAGTTTACTATTTTATTCTGTCTATTTGTTAAAAACGCTAGTTGATTGTGTTCTTCTTTTATTCTCTTTTTTATTGTATATTTGTATATATTTATTATTCTCATTTCTATGATTGGGCTTGCTCCGGGACCAGGGTAACCTAATTTCGTCCCACCCATGTTTTTACATGGGTTGAATGACGATAAAACTCCTTGAATCCTTTGTGAAACTGTTCAGTTTGTGGAGTAAAATCTGCCACATAAATATTATTACACTGCAAAAACTGAAATCCAATCAAGACTTTGTGTCCGTGTATTTTAATACAAACTGTGTCACGTTTACCTGACAGGTCCAGAATAATATTTAATTTTATGATATTAAAAGACAAAACTACAGTCTGAAACACAGGGGACTGAAGGTGCGTAAATGAAATACGTACAATTAAATATATTTGGTACTAAACAAATAAAAAAGTCCATTTAATGTGGCATTAGTTATTCAAAATTGGTGATCAATAAATTATTAATCAAAGCAGAGTACTGGTTTAATGCAACCAGTATTAGTTCCACCCACTGAATTGAATGGGAGATGACAGAAAAATAATATTTAATGGTGCACTGCTGGAGAAAGGACTTTAAAATAATTAAATTAATAGTGGAATCAGCGTTTTTTTTAACATGGAGTGGACAAAAATGTTAGTTTAGCATTTATAAAAGTAATTAATAAAATTATTTAGTTTTAATTTCATACATAAATTTAACTAGTCAATATGAATATATAATAAATTATTATATTTTCATTCACTATCAACAATTATGTATCAAATATCTATCTATTTGTGATTTCATTTCTAATTCTGAATAGTTAATGACACATTTAATAATTTTTTTGACTATATAAATGTTTTTTTGTTTTTCGTTTTTGCACTTTTAGTCCTCCGTACTGAACTGACAGTTTTTAATTTAGAATAAGGTTTTATATCAGAAACCAAACCAGCTCTCTGTGTTTGTGTTACTGCGTTTTCATTTCACCTAGAATTGTACAAAAGCTAAATTTCTCAGTAAAAGAAATGGTGATGGAAACACCAACATTTTGAAAAACCTCTTGGAAGTTTTTATACTCTTTTGGGACGACTTTTCAGAAGTCTTCTCCAAGAATTCTCTTGTGCGTGGTCGCTGCCACACAAACTGACTCATGCGTTCATATTCAAACGCCTTCTGCCTTCCTCTGATAACAACAACTCATCAAAATGAAAGTTCAGCTCTGAAAATGTTTGTGGTATCCATGGTAACCGACGCTTACTGTCCTCGTTCCTTCTTCCTCGTTACGCAAATTCAATCTCGAGATTTTACTCAAGTTGTGAGTAATGCCAGTCATAATGGAAACACCGGCAGTTGTTCTTCATCCAAACTTTAGAAAAATCACTTTGGCTGTTTTCCAAACCACCTACTTCCACATGTAGTCTGTAGTGTGACTGTTTTGTTGGACCTGTTTAGTCGTATACTACTCTGGATTTCTGTTTCAGGAAGTGGAGCTGATGGATTTTTTTCTAATGTTTAACTTTATCATAAATAAATCCATGAGAACATTTCAGTCATTAATTCACCACATCAATCAGTGGAGAAGTTACAGGAGCAATAAAAGTAGATAAGTTAAATTAGATGTTAATGAGATACAAAGGAAAATAAATGAAACTAAACATGGGAATTTTTATGTTTTTTTCATTATTTTAGTGGTTCAAGGAGCATTTTTAATTTATTTAGAAAAACAACAAATTCAGGGAGAGATTAGAGTCCTGATTTTATCACATTTGTAAAGGTATAAAAGTTTATTACAGCAAAATCCCCATATTTGATTTTTGATCTTGCACCAAAAGTTATCGTGTATTGAAAATAAATCTGAAACCAACTGACTTTTTATTTTTCCAGCTGGTGTAAAAACTGCGTCCTCATTACCCACGTAGGCTGTTAGTGTAAAATAAAAAGTGATAAATGATTTAGGGGCTTTTATGAATTTGGTAAAAGTAAACAGCTCTTTCATGATGAAGTGAGCAGATTTACCGCTGTTTCTTTCCTGTCACTTCACTTTTATCTCTGGGACCGTTTCACATTTTTGTTGTTGTGTTGTAGTTGAGCTGATTTATTCCAGTAGGTGTCAGTAATTCACCTCNGAAGAGGAAAGAGAAGAAAAACAGAGATGAGGCCAGAGAAGAGGAAAGAGAAGAAAAACAGGGATGAGGCCAGAGAAGAGGAAAGAGAAGAAAAACAGAGACGACGCCAGAGAAGAGGAAAGAGAAGAAAAAACAGGGATGAGGCCAGAGAAGAGGAAAGAGAAGAAAAACAGGGATGAGGCCAGAGAAGAGGAAAGAGAAGAGAAACAGAGACGAGGCCAGAGAGTCAAGAGGAGACAAGGACACGTTTTTAAAGATCTTAACCCTCTTGGGAAACAGTACGCCAGGTAGACTGGTCCGTTACAGACTGAGAAATTTTCCGGGATCAGTAGAAACATCCGGGAACTTGTAGTTTACTACAGATCTACCAAGTTTTCACAAACTGATGCTACAAACTGAATTTCAGCAGAAGTAGGAGGAGGTTTGGAAAACAGACGTTGATTTAGTGAGAAAGTGTGATGGAAATGAAGCTTGTGTGTGTGTGTGTGTGTGTGTGTGTGTGTGAGAGAAAAAGAGACAGGAGGCTTGAGGAGTCGTCTCAGTTTCTCTTGTTGTCAGCAGCCACAGAGTCCTCTCATATAAAAACATGAAACATCACACACACACACACAGCGTTTGGCACTCAGCGACCCCCCCCAAACCCCCGTCTTCCTGACCCCTGACCCCTGACCCCCCCCCCACATTCACACACCTGACCTCTCTGCTTCAGCTGACAGTAGAAAATGTGCATATCAGTGTCACGGAGAGTAAAAAGCCCTTCAGAGAGTCAGAACTTAGAACCAGAAACACTCACAGCGTGTTTTTCTGACTCACCAAAACCAGAATCAGCTGATCCTGCGGGGGCGGGGCTGTCGTCCAGGGTCGAATCCACGCCGTTCAGATTTCCCTTACACCTCTGACACACTCACACACACGCACTCTCTCTCACAAAGTAAAGTCACACATGAATCTGTCTGCAGAGCCTCTGAGACTACATTACCCATAAGCCCCTGCACGGTGAGTCTCTCCGACAAACTGGAAGACTGTGAGTCCAAACACAGGTGTAGCAGGACTCTGTGGCCCCCATGTGGCCCCCCCCCGGTCTCTGTGTGTCCACGGGGGGTCGGTTAATGCGACCGCCAGCATCTCTTCCTGTTTCCTGTGAGTCTCTAGAGTTTCAGAAATAAACCGTCCAATCAGAAACCTCCTGAGTCCTGATTGGTTCGTGTCTAATGACCCCTCCTGGTCAGATTTGGTGTTTTGCTGGTGAAGACGTCAGAGAGGAAGTGGAAACTCTTCCTCCGCGGCGTCCGGATAAAGCAGGAAGTGTAGAAACATTCGCCCCCCCCCTCCCCGTCTCGCCTCGTTGCATATATGAACTCCTCGCTGCGTCCCGTCACGGCGTCTCTTTAGTGCTTCTTGTTGATTCGTCGAGATCTCCTCAGGCCGCGCCTCTTGCGGTTCTGATTGGACATCCAGGACCGCAGGAAGTAAGAGTCCGGGCTCCTCCTGCAGCCGCTGGCGTTTTCCCGGTCGAACTGCCTCTGCAGCTTCAGCGCCAGCGCTCGGTCCTGGCGCTCCTGCTGGATCTGGCGGACGTACCGCTCGTCCTCCTGGCTCCTCTTCAGGTCGGGCTCTCGCTCCGAGTCCAAGTGTTTGGTCTTCTGCTCCCTCTTCTTGCCCCTCCGTGAGGTAGACTGGTTGTGGACGCCGCTGTCACACTCCCTCCTGGGACTCGTGGCGTCCTTTGGCACTAACTTACAGGACTGGAACCCAGAGTTTTTAGTGTAGGGTGAGAAGGACTGTCTGCGGCTGAAAAACGCTCCGCCGCTGACGGACTCGGGGGCGCCGCCCGTGCTCTCAAAGTCTGAACTTCCTCTGAACGCTGCGTCGCTGTTGTAGCGGATGGCGGGGACTCGGATCTTCACGGGTTTCTGCTGCGCGTCCGAGTCTGCAGGGTCGAAGAGCAGCTTCCTCTTGTTGACGCTCGCAACGGCGTCTCCGTCTCGTCCTGCAGGAGACCTGCGCGTTTTCACGGCGCCCCGTTGGTCGTCCTCCCCTCCTGCGGTTTTGGCGGGGACCTCGTTGATGGGACTCGTCACCGTGGCCTTGGAGTTGACCTTCAGGCTCTGGCGGTCCAGTTCGATCTGCCTCCACTTCTGCAGGACGGCGGGGCTGGCCTCGTAGCTGGTGGCCTTCTGCAGCCCCCGGGTCAGGTTCCTGGGCGTGGACTTGACGATGGTGGGCTCGATGAGGCGGCCGTCCGGCAGGCGTTTGGGCGGCGTGCACGGCGAGCAGACGATGGGTTTGAAGTGGTTGAGCTCCTCGGAGATGCTGTCGTTGCTCTCGGGGCTGATGGAGCGCTCGGGCCGCGGCGGGGGCGGGACCAGAGGAGTCGAAGAGGACGTGATGACGGCTCGCCACGGGAGCCGGCGGTCGGGGGCGGTGATGGGGGCGGAGACGGAGCGACTGTTCTCAGAGGAGAGGAGGATCCCTGCTGTGAAGCTGTGACTGATCCCAACCTGTCGGAGAAGAAGGAGACGACACAAAACGGGTCAGAGAGTTATCAAAACCACGGCGTCCTGAAAAGATAGAGATGACGCCAGGATGAAAAGAATAAACAGAAAAAAGGAAAACGTATCTGTTTAGTTTCTTTTAATCAGACATTATTCTTATCACTGAAAGTACATTTTTCTCTTTTCAAAGAATTCAGGTGTAATTTCATTCAAAGGCCCAGCGATGGGCTGAGATTGGTGCCACTACAACAAATTTAGTCTTAAAATCAAAATTTATGTTTGAAACTGAATTTATTTGCTTTATTTGCTAATTTATTTATTTGCTGTTGCTTATGTGCTGAGGTGTTTCTTTATCTTAATCACAAACTGTGCTCCCACAGGGGCCTAATCTGGTATTTGCCTTTTTTTCACCTCTTCCTCCCTCTTGTACTCCTTTTCCTTCTAATGAAAGGGGGCACTGCTCCTGTCCCTCCCCCGTTATGCGTCTCTGTCTTTTTTTATGTTTCTTAGACGGGATGTACCTGAAATGTTGCTGGGTCAATGAGGTGACGTCCCCTTTTTTTGTGTCCGAGTGTAATATTTCCTTCCATCATGAATTGAGTATTTCATCACATGTATTTCTTTATTCTATGAAACCTGTGTTATTTGAACACATCTTTAAACTATTAAAATATAACATGTTTTTTTGTGTTTTGGTTCCTCAAACCCCCAAAATGTCAGGTGGTGCAACCGTAACATTAGACTTTTATTTTAAAGTGAAGAGAATAAAACAGGAAACAGGAAACTGCATCAGCCAGAGGAGCCCAAATGACATTTGTGACCAAGTGGAAAAGTTTGTAGATTTCTCTGAAATACTGATAAAAAAGGTTTTTTCACTTCATTGGTGACTGGAACTATTTCCATGTCAGGTGGTACAACCAAACATTATTACACTTTACAATAAAATTGTAGTTTAATAAATAGAATAAGTGTTTATTTTCTTTACTTTGTGTGTTTTACTTTTACATACTCAGTGATGTCTGTGAACTCTCTATGAACGGTTATTAAAGTGTGTCTTTTTTATTGTCCTTGTATATTTATATAAAACATATATTTGGTTGCTCTACCTGACATTTTTGGGAGCTCAAATTAAAAATACTAAAAAATAATGAACCTAAAAACTTTGAAATGTTGGTCAACTACTGAAATCTGTTAGAAAACATAATTCTTCACTCAGAAATATGTTTTTATCCATTTTCAAAGAACTTTTTAAAAATACGTTTTTAGACCCTCTTTTTGTCGTTGACCCAAATGTTACTGTACATTGTGAAAACTTCGCTGATTTGAACAAAATCGTGAATCGAACTGAAGTTGCAATATTTGCCAGATGACCTTTTCCTAAAATCTTTCAGCCCTAATGTCGTGCATCCCCCAAAATATTGATCTAAATTCAAATTCCAGTGTCACAAATCTCAGCCTGTTCTCAGCTGGATTAAACCTTCTGACACTTTTCTCCGTCTCCTCTTTGTTTCTGTTTAACTCACTCTGTCCATCAGCGCCGGCTGCAGCACCACCTTCAGTTTCCCTCCTCGCTCCTCCACTGACTCCGTGCAGCTCTGGCTCCTCTGAGAACCACTGACGAAGAAGAAGAAGAAGAAGAAGAGGTCAAAGGGGGGAACCTGGGGGGACAGAGCCTTCTCTGTGGCTGCCCCCACCCTCTGGAACACCCTACCACAACACATCCGAGCCTGTCCAAACCCATCCACATTCAAAACCCTCCTCAAAACGCATCTTTTTAAAAGTGTTTTTAATGTCTAATTGCTTTTAGATGTATCTCATGGTTTTGTTTTGTCTTGTTTTCACTGTTATTGGTTATTATTTTTGTTATCATTACTGTGTTGTTTTAATTGATGTTTTTAATGTCTGTGAAGTGTCTTTGAGTATCTAGAAAAGCGCTCTATAAATAAAATGTATTATTATTATTATCATTATTATTATTAAAGGTCACACAGCTTCATGAGGAGACTCTCTGTGCCCCTGAGTTTGTCTGATGATGATGATGATGATGATGATGATGATGACTCACCTGCTGAAGGCTGCAGAGTTCTTCGTTTTCCTGATGAAGGCGGAGATGTTCCTGATCCTCCTGCTGATTGGCTCCTCGTTCTCCGAGTCCGACAGAACCCCCTGAAAACCACACACAGGTGCATAAAGGTGTGAGCAGCTGCAGCAGGTTCCTTCAGGTAAAAATGAGGAGTTCGCAATTTCAGACATCACGATCATGTTTTCGCCAAAACTGCGATTTTTTTTGCTCCTGACTGACCCAGGATCTTTAGTGTCAGCTGATTCACACACACACGTGTTTAAGTATAAAACTGTTGAGAAAAATTCATTTTTTTCCTTGGGATTGTTGAATCTCGTTTTTCTTATTATCGCTTATTTAATTTTGTTTTTCTTTAAATTGTTTTGTATTTTATCTTTTTTAACATAAAACAGTTATTTTTCACTCAATTGTTTTTAAAAGTTAAGAGTCAAAGATGCTCTTTTTGTTCTTCAGTTGTTAAAACTAAAAATATGATTAAAAAGTCCAGTTTAAAAATAGTGGGAGTTGTATTTAAAGTTCAGACTCAGTGGAGGAGTTTGACTAAGGGTTTAAGAAAAGTCAAAAATTGGCTGTTTATCTCAAAATCTTTGTTTTTTTTTTTCAAAATTTTGCCTTTTATCTATTAATGTTGTCTTAATTTCTTATAGTTACGACTTAAATCTTAGAATTTTCACTTTTTATATCAAAATTTCCGCTTTTTATCTCAAATGTTGCCTTTATTTCAAAATTTTGATGCTTAATCTCAAAAATTTGACTTTTTATCTCAGACATTTGCCTTTATCTTAAAATTTTGTGAAAGTTTAGAATTTTTGCACATAATGTTGGATTGATTACATAAAATTTAGATTTCTTTTAATCTCAAAATATTGACTTTTTGTCTCAGAATTTTGTCTTTATTTTTCAAAATTTCCACTTTTCAACTTAAATATTGACCTTAAATAATTCTTACCTTCATTTTCATCCTTGCATTATAGTAAAAACTTTTGATGTTTTGATGGTTTGATATAATTCTCTGCCGGACATTGGGAAAACTTCACTAAAGCTTGATTTAAATAAAATCGTAAATTGAATTGAGATCACAATATCTGCCAGAAAAATCGCAATTAGATCTTTTTCTAAAATCGTTCAGACTCACCGGCTCGTCGCGGCGTCGCAGCGGTTCGTCTTTACAGCTCAGGAGGCTCCTCCTCTTCGCCTCCTCTCTGTCCTCGCACGCCAGCAGCTGAAAGCAGCAGAGTGACATCAGAGATCACCACGCTGCGTTCACTGACCGCTCAGACAAACCCCTCACCTCACAGACCCAAACTCACCTTGTGTTTCCCGCCGGGTGCTGATAAAACTTCAGAACATTTGGGGATGAAAGCTGGAGACACGAAGAATTCTGAGGAAACGACACAGACACTGGTTAAAACCTCGAATTAAAAAGCTTCAGACTTCAGGTAATTTCATCAAACTACAGGTGATTAAACACAGAACAGGTCAAAGGTCAGGAGTGTAACAGTGAGAGACACTGATAAGACGGCAGCAACAAAAACCACATCAGGTCTCACAGAACTTTAAACCAGATCTACGATAAACAAAGAGACGACTATAGGAGGGAATAATATCAGAATAATGGTATAATAGTGCAAGTTCACCCTTTAAAAGATAAATAACATTTCATTTAAAAGTGGAATTAAATTATATTGTGAAAAAAGACATTGTAAATACCCAAAATAAATACCCAACACAACCAAAAACAATTAACAAAATGGACTGTCAGTCTCTTTCAACAAAAAAAATGTAAACTGAAACAATAAATAAAGGATGAAGTCTCTGTACGCGGATTGCGCAAGTGCAAAACGCGTAAGTGCAGATTGGGTAAGTGTGGAAACGCTGTAACTGTCAAAAAAAATCAGCCTTAAGTCCTTATTTTAGTCTTTAGTGCTCGCATTTTAGCCTCTAACCTGTGTTTCAGCCTTTAACTTGTGCTCTATCACTCTCCTGATTAACTTTCTTTCTTCTCTTCTGTCTCTTTTCTGTCAAATAGTCCAGTTCCTGTTTCCTCTGATGCATGAATTATGAAAGTCAGTGTCAGGATTTTTCCCTTGAGTGTTTTTATTTGTATCAAGACATGAAAAAAAGTTTTCCAATTTTTTTTTTTTTCAAATATTGATGACTGAGCATTCAGCATAAAACAGTGTGAATTTAATGTAAATATGACTTTTTTTTCTTTGTTTGACTTCTTTTTTTTTCTTTTTACTTTGGTAATTTCATGAATAATCTTTTTTTTTAATGTTTTGCAAAACTTTTTATGTCTCTTTCATCCATTTTAACACGAGATAATCCATAGTTTATACGCTTTTTCACCCTCAAATGTGTGTCTATAACTTTTTAAAAAATATATACATGTTTGGGGGGAAAAAATGAAAACATTTTTTCAGGCCCTAAGAAGAATAAAAATATCCTGACACAGAAAAAAAAAACTCCATGGAAGATCAATAAAGAATATTCTTTTCTATATTTAGCAATTACTTTTGTGATATATGACATGAAAGACCTTATTTACTTGAAAGTATACATCTCCTATGAGTAGAAAAAAGCTAAATTCAGAATTTATTTTTACTAAGGTTATTATCAGAGGTACATATGTTGATGTAATATCACAGACAGGTATTTTTCAAAATGATGGCAGGATATTGTTTTGAAAATATACATCGTTTAATATTAGTCCTTACTCATTTTTCACGTAAATAGCATAGAATAGAACCATTCGTGTAAATTTTAATCAATTCTATCAAAGAAAACCAAAGTAATAACAAAATTCATGAATAATCTTTTTAAAATGTTTTGCAAAACTTTTTATGTCTCTTTCATCCATTTTAACACGAGGTAATCCATAGTTTATAAGCTATTTCACCCTCAAATGTGTGTCTATAACTTTTTTGAAAATATATACATGTTTGGGGGGAAAAAATGAAAACATTTTTCAGGCCCTAAGAAAAATAAAAATATCCTGACACAGGCTAATATGAATTTCCACCACATGAACCATTGAATTTAGGAGTAAATACGTTTTAAATAGGTGTTTACTGTAGTGACCACTATACACCACAGGGTTAAACTGACCTGTTTACTACTAATAATAATAATAATAATGCATTTTATTTCAAGGCACCTTTCACGACACCCAAGGTCGCCTTACAAATGGTAAAAAACACATAGAAACAAAATAAAGTTAAAAACAGCAACATAAAAGCAATAGAATAAGGGACAATATTAAAACAGCAGTTAAAAACAGTAGGTATTATGAAACAGATGAGTTTTGAGTTTTGATTTGAAGATGGGGAGGGTGGCAAAGTTGAGCATATAGAAATAACTTATTTTAGTGCTGATAATCTCATTATAAATTGGGGATTATGATCAGACTTTTTCAAGATCCTTTAAAAAGTCCTCACTGTCCCTTTAAGCTCCACAAACAGCCAATGGTTTGTGATGTTTGAGGACAAACAGTGAGGAGTTGTTTTGTTATTGTTGAATAAATCAGTTTTATGAAACGTCACTAAAGCTCAGAGCTGAGGATGAACACAGGTGAGAAAACAGTGAAACCACGTGATCATGTGGACTCAGACAGACTTCAGCTCCTCCTACAGCAGCAGCACAAGTCCGGACAAGTCCTGCATCAGCAGACCAGACCAGACCACCTGACCAACCACAGACAACAACAGACCTCCAGGGTCTGAGCTCAGACACAGGTGAGACCTGTCAGGTGTGTTCTCGGATCTGACCTCAGGTCAGTTTCAGCTGCTCTGACACAAACTCTGTCTGAGTTTTCCTCCTGTTGTGAGGTGTTGCAGCTCCTCTCTGTTACCTGTCAGAGCTGCACCTCCTCGGGCCTCCTCCTGCTGACGGTGAAGTTAGTACCGTGAACTCTGAACCTCCGGCTCTCTCTGATTTTTAGCGGCTGTTAGTGAAAACAAATGTCCGGCGGCGGAGCTCGATGAGCGGGTACAGGGCTGAGAGTCCCCGGTGAAGACACTGACCTTTCCGGGTGTCGCAGTCCCTCCTGCCCGGCCTGCTGCTGCTCCTCTCGGGGTCGCTCCTCCTCCGGAGCCGCTCTCCGCTGCCGGAGTGTCTGTGGGCCAGGCAGAGCGGGCAGGCCGGGTGTCCGCAGGGCGGGCTGCCGCCGGGCTGTCCCTCCGCGCACGTCGAGCACTTCTTCCCCTCGGTCTCTGCCGGACTGGACCTGGACCCGCAGCCGGCACCGGGGCCGGACCCGGACCGGCACCTGCCGGCGGCGGCTCTGGCCAAAGCGCCAGGCCGTTCGGCGGACCCTGCGGTCGCCATCTTCCCTGGTGAGTGTTCTCTCTCCGGGCTGCTCTCAAAACAAACCCCGCCCTGCTCCCGCGAACTAAGCCCCGCCCCGCTCCCGCGAAACACACCCCGCCCTCAAACACTCAGCAGCCAAACAGGGGGCGGAGTCAGACCCAAGTCTCCGCCCACATTCCAGAACGTCAGCTGTGGTTACTTCATGAACAGTAGGAATTTTCCCCACTCCGTGTTTTTAACCCTCCTGTTGTTTTCCCATAATCACGAGGTGAAAAATTTCCTCAAATTTTTTTTCTCTCCATTTTTGTGAAGATGTTTCCAACACAACAGAACTGAACTCTCACCTGATGTCATTCAATCTCTATAATAATCTTTGCACTTCACCTCACTTTCAATTTTCAATGTCCATTTTAGAGATTTTTTTTCATTTTTTAAAAATTTTATTTTAAATTTCTGACTTCTAAGTTCTTTTCTGAAGTCTATTATTTTCATTCTATTATTTCTTATAATTGCATTTTTGCACTTTCATTATTGTGAGCTGTAAAAAAAAAAAAAAAAAAAACTCCATGGGGGATCAATAAAGAATATTCTATTCTATGTTTGGCAATTAATTTTGTAATATATGACATGAAAGACCTTGCTTACTTGAAAGTATACATCTCCTGTGTGTAGAAAAAAGCTAAATTCAGAATTTATTTTTACCAAGGTTGTTATCAGAGGTATATATGTTGATGTAATATCACAGACAGGTATTTTTCAAAATGATGGTAGGATATTGTTTTGAAAATATACATCTTTTAACATTAGTCCTCACTTACTATACATATAAATAGCATTGAATAGAACCATTTGTGTAAATTTCAATCAGTTCTATCAAAGAAAACCAAAGTAATAAAATAAATTTTGATATTGTGTAAAATTGACCTGGTTAAAGTCATTAACAGTGTGTGTGGTTTCCTCATTAAAAGCCATTTTAACAGGTCACCTCCTCATTCAATACAAACACATTATTATGAGCTTTTAAGGAAAGATTAAACATTCATATATCTATTCACAAAGTCTGTTGAGGTGTCTGAAAATCAAAAATCAGACGCTCCTGAACGCATCATGTTCACAGAGACAAATCAACTCAAAAACGAGTGAAAGAAATAAAAACATGTTAAATTATTGCACAATTCCATTTAAATTTAGTATGGAAGAGAAGTCTATTCATGTAAATTTTGAAAACGATGATAATAATTAAAAAAAACAAAAACAAACAAAAAAAAAACACTGTCATTTTGTGTTTAAAGTTGTTCTTTTTTCCGTCAGCAGGGGCAGTAGAGAGCAACTCCTTTCTCATCACCATCTAAGAAGAAGAAGAAGTGAAAAACAACAATGGCAGCGCCCTGTGAGAGCAGCAGGTAGAGAAAAAGCTGTGACACCTGAAGTTTGAGGTAAATTCAGCCAACCTGGATGGATTTAATCTGTCAAATATGTTTAAATTAGTGATTAAAACCTGAATTAGTCTCAGAGTTTCTGCAGAGAAAACAGGATTCATCCTCATGACTGATAAACTCACACAACTTCAGGTTTTAATCAACTGTAACAGAGGACTTTATGGACTGGAATATATATATTTAAACTATTGTTATTCCAGGTTAGTGTGAGTGTAACATGAGAAGCTTTGATAGTCAATTTAGTTTTATTTACATAGCACATTTTTAACAACAGTAAACCAATGTGCTTTACATTTGGAAAACTGAGACCACGACACAGAATAAATAACCTTAAAGTAAAAGAAGAAACAGGATCTGACACCTGAGTTTACCCTTTTATCAAATTAAAACACATTATCAAACATCACAAAAAATATAATATATTAACACACACACACACATTCATTTATTAACATATAAACATAAACACATTCAATATATGCTGTTCAAACAGATACATTACAGTTAAAAGAAAGACAAAAAAATATTATAGCGTTAGAAAAAGAAAGATGCAGAAAACGCAGAATAAAATAAAAGAAGAAAGATCAGGAAGTTGTGTTGTTCACTGGGTCCAATTAAAACTTTATGGTTAGTTTGTTGAATGACTTTAAATTGGTGCTGGTCCTGATGTGAATTGGCCTTTAAATTTTATTGAGAATTGAGAAAATGTTCACTTAAAAAAAGCTGGATGGAGATTATCGACTGACCTTATATTGTAGTGATGGATTTGGAAATTAAACTGAAATAAGTTCTGGAAATGGACAGGAAGTAAGTTGTTTACAGATTGGAAAACAAACAAACATAGTTGCAGCCTGTTGATGTGAAATAAGGGAAGAATTCTGAGAGATTGAAACGAAGGAGTAGAGCTGATAAATCTATGGGAGAAAGTGTTGTGTATTTTTGGATTATGATCCCTACTCTAGCCCCTTAGGGAAGAGTTTGAATTAAATCCCAAAATCAGATTCTATATTTCTCCAATTGGTGTTAATCCTTTTAGAAATTTGCACTAAGTGTTGAATCCCCAGAAAAAGTTTAAGTCCAAAAAGAGGCAAAAAGTCCAGCAGGTTAAATCCACAAAGTACTTTATTCCAGAGAACAAAGGAGCCTAAATCTGCAGAGACCAACTAAAATATCAAGATGTGCTGCGTATTATATACATTTCTGAAGTGGGTGTATCAAAATCAAAGGTTAACACCTTTAAACTTTTATTGGTCATCAGGGACAATCTTTCCCTTTTTTTTAAACCCCCAGGGGATTTAATTGGCTGTTGTCTTGGGGAACAATTCTTATTTGTTGTTTACATATATGGACATGGGCTGTCTCAGAAGTCACATTTTCCTACAGGTGCGAGATAACAAAACCTCTTTAAGCAGAAGACAAAGAAATGTACATGAAATACAGCTTTTTCAAGGTCTCTATAGGAGAGCAGAACACAAAGAGGGGGGGGATGTTTCTGGTCAGATTCTCAGCAAAACTTGTGGGATTTATTTAAACAAGATATAACGCATGCAAACCCATAAAATAATGATATAAACCATTTATAAAGATAATATGCCATATGTAGTGACTAAAAGATTGCAATAAAAGTTAAGGCTTTAGCTTCTCCCCGCATTCTCCTCATCAAAAGTGATCATGAAAAAAAATGTAAAACTTTCCTGTGTGTAAAAGTAATGTAGGAACATGTTGTCTGTGTTGTCCTTACCTGGTTTCAGTCCTGGTCCTGGTTCTGGTTCTGGATGCAGAGCAGCAGGCCGGTGGTGGAGGTGGTCCGTCTGGGCCTGCTCTCCTACCAGGAGGCTCTGCAGCTGCAGCAGGTTTACGTGAACCGGCACAGATCGGGTCCGGCTCACGCTCTGCTGCTCTGCCAGCACCACCCGGTCTACACCACCGGGATCAGACACAAACCCTACCCCCCCTCCCTGCTGGACGGCCTCCGCCAGCTGGGGGCCGACGTCCACCGCACCAACCGAGGAGGACTCATCACCTTCCACGGGCCGGGTCAGCTGGTCTGCTACCCCGTCCTCAACCTGGGCAGCTTCAAGAAGGTCTGCACGTCCTGTCCTGAGAGGGAAATTAAGCACAAATTAGATTAAACCACAATATTCTAATCACAGATGGTACAGTATTTCTATCACCTGAAACGTGTCAAAATATCAGATACAGTTTTACTCAACCACAGAGACAAACTGTTCAAAACTACCTTTACAAAAGAAACTATACAAGTGGAGAAAAGAGAAAAAAACAGCAAAGAGGAGCAAGAAAACTTAGTTTGAGGTGGTAAAAATGCCAAAAAAGCAACAGAAATGGGTATTTAAATTGAAAAAAAAACAGGAAACATTCAAAAAGTAGCAAAAATTGGTCCAAGAGTGAGGAAAAAAGAGTGAAAAATGACTTAAATGGTCAAAAAGCAGCATCAAAGAGCAAGAAATTTTTCAGAAAGTAGCAAAAATGGTGAAAAAAATGACAATAACAGCGAAAGTAGTAAAAATGGCCATAGTCAACACAAATGCCAAGAAAAACGGGATTAAACCTGGAAAAAAGTAAATTTGCTGCAAAAAATGGCCGAAAAGTGTCAAAAATGGGCAAAAACAACAAAAATTGGCAACAACATTGGGAGTGAACCTGGAAAATAGTGAGAAGGTATCAAAAAATGGATCAAAAGTGGCAAAAAAAGAGTGAAAAGTGACTAAAATGGCCAAAAATATGAACATTTTGGATGAAACTTTTCAAAGTTTAGAAAGTAGCAAAAATGGTGAAAAAATGATGATAACAGTGAAAGTAGTAAAAATGGTTAAAGTCAACAAAAATGGCAAGAAAGTTGGGATTAAACCTGAAAAATAGTCAGTTTGTTGCAAAAAATGGTTGAAAAGTGGCAAAAAAGAGTAGAAGTCACAAAAACGGGCAAAAACAGCACGACTTAGCAAGATAATTGGAAGTAAACCTGGAATATAGTGAGAAGGTATCAAAAATGGTCCAAAAGTGACAAAAAGAGTGAAAAGTGTCTTAAATGGCCAAAGTCAACACAAATGGCAAGAAAATTGGGATTCAACCTGGAAAATAGTCAATATGTTGCAAAAAAAATAGTCTAAAAGTGGCAAAAAAGAGTGAAAAGTTTCAAAAATGGGCAACAACAAGGAAAGTTTTTAGAAATTCAGAAAATAGCAAAAATGGTGGAAAAAGTGACAATAACAGTTAAAGTAGTAAAAAAAAACCAAAGTCAACACAGATGGCAAGACAGTTGGGATTGAACCTGAAGGTGTTAACCTCCGTTCTGCTCTTTCAGAGTGTTCGCTGGTACGTCAGTGAACTGGAGAAAACCATCATCTCCGTCTGCAGCCGCTTCGGCATCAAAGCGTCTACGTCTCCTCACACCGGAGTTTGGGTCAGAGACAACAAGATCTGTGCCATGGGTACGACATTTCACAAAAATTTGGACTGTGCATAGGCCACTACAAAATATACATATATATATATATTTATATATAAGAGGACAAAAGACTGAATTAAAGTTATGAAATGGTGAAGAAAAGGCAAAAGTTGCAATATTTGGGGGTTGAAAATTATAAACAAATGTGATAAATTCCAGATCCTGAACCTGCCATAAAAAATAACATATTTTTTCCAAGGTTTGGTTTTGTCTCTTAGGTCTGTGGTAACAACACTAACATGTTTGACTAAACTTGGAGACAGTTTTTTGTTTGGTTGTTTGTAGGGCTGAAAGATTTATTGTTTTCTGATCGAAATCGCAATTTCAGACATCACAATCATGTTTTTGCCAAAACTGCAATTTTTTTGCTCCTGACTGACCCAGGATCTTAAGTATCAGCTGTTTCACACACACACGTGTTTAAGTATAAAAATGTTGGGAAAATTCCTTTTTTTCCTTGGGATTGTTGAATCTCGTTTTTCTAAATATCGCTGATTTAATTTTGGTTTTTTTAATTGTTTAGTATTTTATCTTTTTTTTTTATTCTTTTGGGTTTTTTTTTAAAAACAGTTATTTTTCACTCAATTGTTTTTAAAAGTTAAGAGTCAAAGATGCTTTTGTTGTTCTTCAGTTGTTAAAACTAAAAATATGATTAAAAAGTCCAGTTTAAAAATAGTGAGAGTCGTATTTAAAGTTCAGACTCAGTGGAGGAGTTTGACTAAGGGTTTTAAGAAAAGTCAAAATTTGGCTTTTATCTCAGAATCTACTTTTTTTTCAAAATTTTGCCTTTTATCTGTAAATGTTGTCTTTATTCATGATGGTTTCGACTTAAATCTTAGAATTTTGACTTTTATATCAAAATTTCTGCTTTTTATCTCAAATGTTGCCTTTATTTCAAAATTTTGATGCTTAATCTCAAAAATTTGACTTTTTATCTCAGACATTTGCCTTTATCTTAAAATTTTGACCCTTAATGTGAAAGTTTAGACTTTTTTCACATAATGTTGGATTAATTACATAAAATTTGGATTTTTTTAATCTCAAAATTTTGACTTTTTGTCTCAGAATTTTGTCTTTATTTCTCATAATTTCCACTTTTCAACTTAAATATTGACCTTTATAACTAAAAGTTAAAAATAATTCTTACCTTCATTTTCATCCTTGTATTACAGTAAAAACTTTTGATGTTTTGATGGTTTGATGTTATTTTCTGCCGGACATTGGGAAAACTTCACTAAAGCTTGATTTAAATAAAATTGTAAATTGAATTGAGATCGCAATATCTGCCAGAAAAATCGCAGTTAGATCTTTTTCTAAAATCGTTCAGCCCTAATTGTTTGTTTGTTTGTTTTTTACAGAGACTACCAAAACAAAATAGTTTTCAAATTGGGCACTCATTTGTTACTTTTAATAAACATATCCGTCGGCCCTTGGTCATTTCGACATTATGCCATATCGCCCTTTTTGGGTAAAGTTTGGACAGCCCTGCTTTAAACATAACTGAGGTTCAACAATTAGAATATTGGTGAATAATTTGGCGTCCCACCTGCAATGCCTTCACGGCCCACCAGGGGGCTCACAGGTCGGAAATCACTCTGAATGTCAGTTTGCGTCGTCGTAAGTTGATGTGATCTGATCCCTGATTGGTTGTTGTCTCCTCGTGCCGACAGGAATCCACTGCGGTCGCTACATCACGTCTCACGGCCTGGCTCTGAACTGTAACACCGACATGTCGTGGTTCGGCCACATCGTGCCGTGCGGCATCGAAGGTAAAGGAGTGACGTCGCTGAGCGCTGAGCTGCACAGAAACGTCAGCGTGGAGGAAACCATCCCTCACCTTCTGGACGCTTTCAGAGACCAGTTCAACTGTCACCTGATGGAGGAACAAACACCTGAACCTGAACCAAACAGCAGAAGATCATCAGCGTAGAAACTGAACTCAATCATCGAGAAGTTTAGCTCAGTCTGTTTGAATCACGTGTTATGTTGTTGTTGATTAAAAGTTCTTTAACTTCTTTAAATCTTCTCATTTCTTTAATCTGAGCCTAAAACTCACCTTAAAGCTCCTGTTGGGATTTTAAACAGGAGCTTTAATTTATTGTTCAAGGTTCAGAATCAGCACCACCCACACTGCACACACGTTATGCTTTAATTAGAATAAAAATACCTTTTAATTTAACTGCTGCTAATTTTATAATCTGTGGGAGTTATGAAACTTTTAAGGCTGCAAGAGAGATGAATGGCTGTGAATCAAACACTTATATAAATCACTTTACCTCACTCTACAGTTTTGATTTTACTCCTCATCAATAAAAACATTTGAACATGATTTCTACGTCTTGATTTATTCCCACTCTCCTCTGCTGGAGCCTGCGTTCACCAGTTCATTGAATACACTATTTAAATTAAAACAATTACATTTAAATGATTTCAACTACAAAAAATAAGAAACAAATCATTTAATTGAGAAAATGTACATGGTTTGCCTCTGGTTCCATATGTTAAAAGAGGATGTAGTTGTTGTGACTCTTACTGGGACCAGTCAGCAGGGGGAGCTCTAACATTTTTGTCCTCACAGTTTGTGAACGCTCACTAAATGTAAATCAATAAAACTATTCCCATAAATTCATGACTTTATTCCCATAAATTTATGACTTAAGCCTTGTAAATCTATGAGATTGTTCTCAAAAATCATGACTGCATTCTTCTTCATTTATTAATTTTCCAGTAAATTTATGACTCTAATATCATAAATTTATGGCTTATGCTCATAAATTCACGACTTTTTTTCTTGTAAATCTATGAGATTGTTCTTGAAATTTGTGACTCAATCTTTATAAATGAATCAAAGTAAAATATAAGTAAAACAATGACCTTTCTGGTAAATTTGTGACTCTGTTATTTCAAATCTATGACTTAAACCCTAAATTTATGACTCTCTGTAAATTCATGACTTTATTCTCGTTACTTTATGCCTCTATTCTTAAAAACAATGAGATTATTATTTTAAATTTATGACTTTATTCTTGTAAATCTATGAAATTATTCTTGTGGATTTATGACTATACCAGTAAATTTACGACTTTATTCTTGTAAATCTATAAGATTGTTTTTATAATTTGTGACTTCATCTGTATAAATTAATGACTATTTCAGTACATTCATGACCTTTCTGGTAAGTTTATCACTCTATACTCGTAAATTTATGACTCTATTGGCTATTTGTAAATTTATGACTTTATTCTTGAAAGTCTATAAGATTGTTCTTACAATTTGTGACTTCATCTTTATAGATTAATGAATATATCAGTAAATTTTGACCTTTCTGGTAAATTTGTGACTCTATTATGGTAAATTTATGACTATATACTTGACCATGACTTCATTCTCAATAGTTTGACTTTATTCTTGTAAAAAATGAGATTATTATTTTAAGTTTTGACTTTATTCTTGTAAATCTATGAGATTATTCTTGTGGATTTATGACTCTATACTAGTAAACTTATGACTCTATTATTGTAAATCTATGATATTATTCTCAAAATTTGTGACTCATGTACATTTATGATTATTTCAGTAGATTCATGACCTTTCTGGTAAATTTATCACTCTATACTCGTAAATTTATGACTCTATTGGCTACTTGTAAATTGACGACTTGATTCTTGTGAATCTATAAGATTGTTTTTATAATTTGTGACTTCATCTTTATAAATGAATGACTATTTCAGTAGATTCATGACCTTTTTGATACATTTGTGACTCTATTATTGTAATTTTATGACTATATACTTGACTAGACTTCATTGTCAATAGTTTGACTTTATTCTTGTAAAAAAATGAGATTATTATTTCAAATTAAGACTCTAGTTTTGTAAATCTATGATATTATTCTCAAAATTTGTGACTCGATCTTGTACATTTATGATTATTTCAGTAGATTCATGACCTTTCTGGGAAATTTATCACTCTATACTCATAAATTTATGACTCCATTGGCTACTTGTAAATTTATGACTCTATTATTGTAAATTTATGACTCTATTCTTGTAAGTCTATAAGATTGTTCTTATAATTTGTGACTTCATCTTTATAAATTAATGACAATTTCAGTAGATTCATGACCTTTCTGGTAAATGTATCACTCTATACTCGTAAATTTATGACTCTATTGGCTACTTGTAAATTTACGAGATAGTTCTTATAATTTGTGACTTCATCCTTATAATATAATGACTATTTTAGTAAATTTATGACCTTTTTGATAAATTTGTGACTCTATTATTGTAAAGTTATGACTATATACTTGACCATGACTTCATTCTCAATAGTTTATGACTTTATTCTTGTTAAAAAATAAAAAATAAAAAAGTGAGATTATTATTTTAAATTTATGACTTTGGTCTTCTTTATTATCTGGATTTAATACCCGAGCTTTTATTTTGAAAGGTCACAGGAAGTCGTGATTGTTGTTTTTGTGTTTATTTGACATTGATGTTATGAACTTGAGTTGTTTGTGATTCTTCTTTTAATTTTAACTTAATGAAAGTAAAAATTTAATGTTGTTATGTTTATGTTAGCATCAGATTAGCTGGATGCTAAATGTTTACTATAGAGTTAGCCCGCAGTTAGCATTAGCGTGTGAAGTTACAGAGGCTGTCACGCAGAGTGGGAGCTTCGTGGTGTCACGCAGACACGCAGAGTGGGAGCTTCGTGGTGTCACGCAGACACGCAGAGTGGAAGTTTCGTGGTTTAGATGAGATGAGTGTCAGGTTTAGGAGCTGGTGAAGCGAACAGGAGCTACCGCGGACTGATGCCTGTTTCTGGGGGAACCGGGTTTTAGCTGCTCGGTCCGTCAGCATGGGAGACGATAACGGAGTTAACGGGGACCTCAACGCCAACTCCCGGTACCAGGGCACCGGGGACCCGCAGCTGGACAAGCTGGTGCAGCAGTGGCTGACCTGGGACAGGGTGGGTATCTGTCCGAGTCATGGGGGGCGGATTAGAGCTGCGCGTGCCCGGCGTCACACCAAACCCCTATGTGGAAAACACTAATTTGAAACTAAATTTCACTTTTACAAAAAAATATTATTCTGTTGAGTTAAAATCATGTTGAAAGTTCATTAATATGATAGTATTGTTAAATCGGCTTTCATATATCTTAATTAAACTGCTCTTAAAATGATGCATTACGAACTTAAACTATCCCAAACCGGCAGTTTCCGCTCATGGGGGCGTGTCGGAATAACTGACGCAGCAGCCACAAAAACACCCAAAATCTGAAAAAAATAAAAATTCACACTCTCAGTTATTATGCCGATTTTTACCTCAATATAAATGCAACACACAGTTTCAAAATCATCCTGCTTGAATGTAACTAAATTGGTTTAAATCGCAGATCATGATAAGTGATGGGTTTTCAGATGGGGTTCTGAGTGAGGGGGCTGGACCCAGCCGCTCACCGGTGTCAGTGAGTGCGTGATGCCCGCAGTGCGGACCTGTGAGCCGGCATGAGCAGAGACCTGTGGGAGTGTGGGTGTTGGAGGTTAGTTTGAGGGTTATTTAACGGACCAGCGTGACTCAGCTTTTCAGGAACAAGCCGGTACATTCAGTGTGTCTCTGTACAGAGAAAATACCGATACTAGATTCACCACAAACCACAGCCTGTGTCATAATACACAATTATGAAATGAGTCAGATTATAAACAGGGTTCAGATACTCAGACAGTAAATAATGTTCCTTTAAGGGTCACAATAACTATGCTTTGATTTTCCCTCTACCTTTATCTTCTTATCACTTCACAGCATCAGCCATTCCCACTTTAATGCCCATTTAATAATTACTTAGATTCTATTCTATTGCTTTGAAAACATTGAATTGCTTTGATTCTGATACAATTACTTTGATATAAACAGTAGTTAACACTCTATTACTTTGATTAAACTATTACTTTGATTACATTCAATTATTAAAAAAAAAACCCATCTATTATTTTGACTAAATTCTATTACCTGATTGCATCCCTTACTTTGATTAAATTTTATTACTTTGATAACTCTATTACTTTGAAAACCTTCTATTACTTTGATTACATTTTATTACTTGAACAAATTATGTTGCTTTGATTACATTCTATTACTTTGAAAACATTTTTATTTTAAAATACATCCTATGACTGTCATTAAATTATTTTACTTTGAAAAACATCCTAATACTTTGATTACATTCTTTTACTTTGAAAAACATCCTAATACTCTGATTACATTTCATTTCTTTGATTACATTTTATTACTTTAAACATTTTTATTGCTTTTATAACATTCTATTACTTTGAAAAACATCCAATTGCTTTGAAAACATTCTTTTATTTTGAAACACATCCTATTACTGTCATTACATTCTATTACTTTGAATTAATTATTTTACTTTGAAAAACATCCTAATACTTTGTTTACATTCTTTTACTTTGAAAATCACTCTATTACTTTGATTTAATTCTATTACTTTGAATCAATTGTATTTCTTGAATTACATTTTATTACTTTAAACATTTTTGTTTCTTTGATTACATTCTTTTATTTTGAAAAACATTCTATTGCTTTGAAACCATTCTGCAGTTTTGAATACATACTGTAGCTCTGATTTCATTTCTTTTTTTTTTTTTTTTTTTTTTTTTTTTTTTTTTTTCTTTTATTATTTTTTTTTATTTTTAATATCTTTTTTTTTTTTTTTTTTTTTTTTTTATTTTTTTTTATTTTCTTTATTTTTTTTTTCTTTTTTTTTTTTTTTTTTGCTTTGATTCCATTCTGTAAATTGAAAAAAAAAATTCTGGAGGTTTCATTACAGTATTTTACTTTGAAAATATTCCATTGATTTAATTACATTCTTTTGATCCTATTGTATTCTGTCAGTTTGAAAACTAGATAAAGATGATGCTTTAATGTGTGTGTGTGTGTGTGCAGTCATCACTCACGCACACACACCAGACACACACACACACACACACACACACACACACACACACACACATCTGTAGACTTTAAAAAGCACAGCGCCCTTGAATATATGTGACCTCATGAGTAAATGTCAACAGCCAGGAAAAGATTCACACACTTATTCACACACACACACACACACACACACACACACACACACACACACACACACACACACACACACACACGGTACTTTTGTTTCTCCTAATAAAGACACTTTTAATCCTCAAATTGGCTTCACTTTCACTCTGCACTGTCTGTTTATAAATTACAAGCTGTTTAATTTTCTCAATTTTTTTCTCCTTTTAGTGAAGATGTTTCCAACATATTCACATTTATTGATAATTTTTGTAATATATGGCATGATGAATCTTATTAAAATAAAAGTTTATCTCCCTTTAGAGCAGAAAAATGAGAAATTTTGATTTTTTTTGTCATTGGAGTTGCACATACTGATGTATTATCACAGACAGGTCTATAGGATATTGTTTTGAGATCATTTCAATGATTTTAATAGCAGTAAATGCTGTAAATTTTTGTGAATAATCATAATTAATTTTACTTGCAAACAGCATGGAACCGTCCATGTAGAGTTCAAACAATTCTATGAAAGAAAACAAAAGTTATGAGAAAATAACTGATGATATTGGGTCAAATTGACTTTGATCGGATTATCTGATTTGGTTTTTGGATCTCCTTTCTTCATGTCTGAAAACCTGAGCCAGGTCTTTCTGATCCAGATGTTTCTCCTCCTCTTTGTGCAGAATGGAAGAACTCGGGCTCAGATCGAGTCTCTGGTGGCGGCCGGTCGTCTGGACGACCTGAGGAAGAGGCTTTGCAGCAGGATGAGCTTCGGCACGGCGGGACTCCGAGCGCCGATGGGGGCCGGGTTCAACCGGATCAACGACCTCACCGTGATCCAGTCCACGCAGGTCAGACCAGATCAGACCATCGACTGTATAAAGAATGGACAGCGTGGCTCTGCCTGTCACCGTTCTACGTTTTTGAAGCCAAAAAAACCCGTTTCTCTCGCCGCCATTGTGCAGCCAGAGTCTGCGCAGTAGAGAATTTCAGGTGGAGCCAAGTAAAAAAGAGAAATAAAAATATTTATTTCTTCTTCTTCAGAAGGTTTAGTCTCCTTTTGGCTCTTTCCTGAAGTTTCTTATATCCCCGATAAAAACTACTCACGAACGGCAGCTGTAAACTATCGGAAAACCAAACTTATATCAAGGTTTTTAACGTCCAATAACTAATGAGAAACTAACTTCTCAGAAAAAAAAACACCTGAACACCATGCAGCCAAATGACATCTTCATACTACCTTAGCGTAAGGATGAGAGAAACGTTTCTACGAGGTATCGTAATTTTTTAAAGTTTTCCCGGCTCATATCTGGAATACATGGGGAGGCGGGGCTTATGACCTATACTGCAGCCAGACACCAGGGGGCGGGGCTTATGACCTATACTGCAGCCAGACACCAGGGGGCGGGGCTTATGACCTATACTGCAGC